>JANFOE010001469.1:2500-143618 GCA_025667525.1 Glebionis coronaria | reverse complement strand
TTTTCAAAAAGAAAATAAGAATTACAAATGATGCCTTAAATAAAAAAACTTATAAATATAAAAATTATATAGGAAGATGGTGAAACAATGCCTTAAATACAAAATTTTATAAAAATGACACATGTAATTCATTAAAGGGTTTCCATAAAATGCTTCAAAAAGAAAATATGAATTACAAATGATGCCTTAAATACAAAATTTTATAAAAATATATAAGGAAGGATGGTGAAACAATACCTTAAATACAAAATTCTATAAAAATAACACATGTAAATCATTAAATGGTTTTTTCCATAAAATGCTTAAAAAAATAGGAATTACAAATGATGCCTTAAATACAAGATTCTAAAAATGACACAAGTAATTCATTAAAGAGTATCCATAAAATTCTTCAAAAAGAAAATAGGAATTAACAATGATTCCTTAAATATAAAACTCAATAAAAATATATAAGGAAGGATGGTGAAACAATGCCTTAAATACAAAATTATATAAAAATGACACATGTAACTCATTAAAGGTTTTGTAAAATGCTTCAAAAGGAAAATAGGAATTACAAATGATGTCTTAAATACAAACTTTTATAAAAATGACACATGTAATTCATTAAAGGGTTTCTATAAAATGCTTCAAAAATAAAATAGGAATTACAAATGATCAACAATAGTTTGACATACTAAAATGAAAATATTTTAGATATTCGGACTGTCGAGTTTTGGACTGGGCTATATATTTTTGCTATATTATACACGTGACAAAAAATAATACCAGGAATGAGCTTTTTGGGCTTAAATTCGCTAGAATACACTTTACCACAAAACTTACAAAACAAAATCATTTTAAAAAAATATTTAACTATAACGTTTTTGCTAAAAAAACTAAACAATAATATTAATTTCAAAAAAAGTTATTCATAAGATTTACATATACAAAATACATTACCTCATAAAATTTAAAATTAAATAAAATATTTATACAATATTATTAAAATTCTAAAAAATTTTAATGTAACAACTTATTCATAACGTTAACGTATACCAATTTAATTAACTCATAATATTCTTAAATAAATAAAATATCTTAAACTACGTTATTTTTGTCCATTCTTTGCTACATTACTAAAATATTAATCTCATAACTAACACTACATATACTAAACTTCTAATACAAACACACATAACTTCATTAAAAAAAATATATACTTAAAGCTAGCCCGTCCATCGGACGGGTTTAAAGGCTAGTATATATATATATATATATATATATATATATATATATATATATATATATATATATATATATATATATATATATATATATATATATATATATATATATATATATATATATATATATCTTTACATTATATATAAGAGGAGGGATATGCCACATAAACATGGATAAATCAACATCAGCACTTTATTTTAAGTATTCTTATTATTTAAAATTTTTCCGATTATTACTTATATTTTATATTACTCGGAATTCAAAAAGCATCCACTTGAAATTATCACTGGCTTCATGCTAATCTGTCGAGGTAATCTTATTTTTAATTTTCTCGCGTTGATTCGAGGTAGGTTACTTGGTCAATTTTTATGTATGCCTATTTACAGATTAATTTTGTTTGCAATTATGAATTTCAATTACTGGTTTTAATTCTTGATTTAAGGCTTCATAATTATCTCTGTCTTTGGTTTCGCGATGACTAATTCTCATTGAACACGACGACATGACGAGGATAATTAGGTTTTTAATTCAAATTATGATTAAAGGTAATGATTTTAGTTTAATTTTATGAATCTTGATATTTTAGTTTTTGTTATGAATTAGTGATTATTTTATTATTTCAGTTTTGATAATTCAGTTAAGTGTTTGCATTCATATTTGGATTTTACGGCACAGTTAATTATTTGCTAATTTATGAAATCTTTGGTATATTAAGGGCGGATATTGTTGGAAATACGTTTTTACGTATTTAGAAAGGATCGGTCACTCCAATGATATTGGGCTCGTGATCCAATATAGCCTATATAGCCCACATGTAGGGTGGGCTATATAAACCCCCCTCCTAGCATGTTAGGAGGGGTTGAACACTTTCATTTATCACATTCCTTCTTTCTTTCATTTCTCTCCTTTCTCTCTCTTCTTTCTCTCTCTAGTTATTCCACTTCTCCATCCATTCAATAGATTAATCCATACATGCCTAATCCTTAGAAAACACGATCCTACAATTGGTATCAAGAGCTATGGTTGAATCTTCGAATTGACGTGTTTTTATTTATTGATTTGGTGGTAAAATTTTCTTCCTTTACAATTTTTTCTCATCTATTTCTTTTCTTTAAGTTTAAGTTGGACCAAATGGTTTTTATATTCTAAAAATTTTATAAATTTTGTCTAAAAAATTCTCTATCAGTTTCGGTTAATACTTTCTTATCAAGTTTTGTTTTGATCTGTTTTCTTACTGTCTCGATTTGGGAGCTATTTTTGTCACAAAAAATTAAAAAGTATCAGTTTTTTTATTTATTTTATCTTATTCTATCAGTTCTTTATTTATTTTTTATTTTAGTTTATCTTATTTTATTAAAAGTGTTAGTTCTTTGTTTAAAGAAACTTTTGTTTCATTCTGTTTTTGTTTTTGGTGTCATCGGAAAAGGGTTTACGCATTGATAGTTATTCCGATTTGTTGCATCGGAAAAGGGTATAGGGATTCCGACAACATTCCGACGGTTTTCGTTTGTATCTATATTCCGATGGACTTATTCAGATAGCATGCCGATCGGTTGCATTCCGATAGCATTCCGATGGTTAAACATTCCGATGGAGCTTTTGTTTTGACATTCCGACAGTTTTCATTTGTTGACATTCCGATGGACTTTTCCACCACACTTTAAAACCAAAACAAACACCAAGAATCAAAACTAACACAAACATCCTCACAGACTCACACACTCCACAACAACACCCTCTTTCTCGAACACCTTATCGACCATACTCGATCTAGACTCGACAAAAGACTCGACACTGACAGACTTGAAAGACTCGATCACAATCCACGACTTCAAAAACAACCAACCCTAGACTCGACTCCCTCACCTCGAACTCCCTCACCTCTCGTCTAAAACAAACATCCTTTTCGTATCAACCCACCCACCCTCGACCTACAGAAAACACCCACACACTCGACTCGACTCCCTCACCTCGAACTTACCCATTTTTCATTCTTCACACTCGACTCAAAACACCCACACACTCACACACAAACTCAACACACCCTCGCACATACCCTCGAACCTCATCTCACAATCCATACCCGACTCTATCTCCTCATATCATTTTTTTCAACACCATCTCCTACAACATCAAGACTAAAAAACAAACATAAAATAACAAGATCTCAGATTCTTTCATGTTTTGACCTGCATGTCAAGATCTTTAAAGATCTAACTCAAAACAGTACATCATCATTGATCTATTGAAGGTTTTAAAATCTTCTGTTTGATATACGAAATATCATGAAAGATGTATAACAAACGTGTTATCATCGATTCATTTTTTTTCGATTGAAAGGCAATTAAAAACGTCGTGCAATCAACAAACAGGTGCAATCAACAAACGAAACCTACCCGAGACCCATATTCAGATCTTGATGACTTTACGTCTTGGATCTTGTGTGATTCGATATAGACTGAGCAGGAACGTATAAGGGAGATTTGTCTGTCACTCGAATTAAGGGTTTTTGTGCTTATATGATTTGATTCTAATTGAAGGAGAGATTCATCTTATTTCTTATCCTCGCCTGGTGATAAGAGTGACTACATAAGACAGAGAAAATAAGATTTTTATTGTGATTAGTTTTTGAGTGTGTTATTTCTGGTGTGTGAGAGAGAGATAAGAGTGTCGGCTGAGAGATAAAAGGGTTGACTATAAAGTGATAAGGGTTGGGTTTTTATTTAGTGTTAGACGGAGTTCACAAAGTTTTGCAAGGCCACGTGTGTGGTGTGTGTGGTGACACCATAAGTGACGATTCAGAGTTATTTCTTTTTAAGTATTGTGAAAAGAACGGAGCTTACAAAGATATACACACGTTTGGCTTTAGTGGGATCAATGCAATATTTTTCATCTTTTAATGGGCCGTTCTATAATAGGTTTATTTCAATAATTAATTTCTCTTTATATGTTGATCAACCTATTATTTTTTTATTTAATTTTTGACGTCGTGTGTTTTGAAAGGTATTTTACTCAAGTTTTATCTCAAGCTTTTATTTTGAATAAACTTTGTGTATTTGGTTATAATCAAGGCTTGACAGATACACCGTGACGAGAAAGAGTTATATCTTACCAAAAACAAATTAGAGGTTTTTTTTTTCCGGATCGTTTCGTTGGTTTTGTCATATTCCGTGACTTTCTGTTTCTAAGTTTCTTCACGAATTGTTAAATTCCGAAAACAACAACATCCACAATCTTTTTTCATCGACATTCAATGGATTCGTTGAGTTCGACATTTCAAGAGGGAGAAGCGCATAAAATGCAAGACAAAGTTAGTGATAATGGCATCACTTCATTTCAAATGCTTTAGTATCATCTAGTTACTATTTCACGAATTCAAGGAGGGAGCGAATTTGTGACACTCTTTGGTCAAGATCGTCATATATTCATGGAATCGACGTTCATCATCTTGAACCAACTAGCAGAACAACTCCACAATGAAGACTTTAATCACTCTGCATCAGAAACAACATATCAGGCTCTTGTGACACAACTCACGCCTTTCATCCAATTCAATATCATCAAGTCTGACAATTCAGGGATATGCCGGTCATTTTTTCGAGACACACAAACTGAGCTTCAAGTTTTCCGTGGTGCACTATTGAAACTTTTGTCATCGGTCTCGTCTTCGATTTATGAAAAATCCCGACTTCAGCAAGCGTATGATAATAAAGTGCAAGAATCTATGATGCCGATGCAAGAGGAGAATGGTCATACGGTTGACAAATTGGCGCCTAACGCTGGTAAGAGCACGGAATAAGAAGGACAACATGATACCAGTGGCACGTTAGGGAATGTTCACGAGATTTCTTTTGATGACACCTTACCCGTTTATAACGAAAAGTCTGCAAACATGGTACCATGTAATGTTGTTTATGATGTATCTGCTGATGATATGCCGCATGTTGAGCATTCTGAACCTAATTATGACAAACATGGGATGGAAAAGAGTGATAGAAATACCACTTTTGATTCATCCAATGTGAGTCATAATGGGGGAGAAAGTGTTCAAAATGCTAAACATCATGATAATTGTCTTATAACTGCTTCTTTGACTGCTTCTGATTCCAAGATTAGAGAGCTCGAAACGATTGTAGCTCAACAATCAAAAGAGCTTGAGGATGCCAAAATTGAATTTTCGAAGAAAACGGAAAAATTTGAAACATATTTTGAAAAACTTGAAAAGTCAAACGTTGTTCTTGAACGAAAATTGGATCAAACAGTTCTAGATTCTAAAGCTGAAAAAGATAATCTTTTGAAACAAATTCAGTTGCTTGAATATAAGTTGGCATCCCAAGATGAATTGCTCAAAGAGAATGAGACTTTAAAGGCTCAAGTTCAGGAAAAGGTGTTTGTAATAGCGGCTCTGAAAAACGAGCTGAGGAAAACCAAAGGAACTAGTGTGAACACTAAGCTTGAAAAACCATCAATCTTGGGGAAACTGCCTACAAATCAGTTCATTCGACAACCGACTGCATTTAGATCCGAGCGATCAAAATCCTCGAGACCGCGGTTTGCCTCCCAAGTTGATATGGTTCATCTTTCTAGACCAGTCACCCCAGTATCTAGGCCCAATGTGACTAAAACAGCTTCTGCAAGACCTAATCACATGATTGCCTCTAGTCTCCCTAGATATAGTCCAAAGAACACGTCTCAAACTAGTTCAAATGATGTTCGCCATACATTTGGTCTAACGGAAGCTAAGAAAAAGACACAAGTAAGAGATAGGAATTTCAAACCTAGTCAGATGCCTCCTAGTTTACCCAACACTGCTAACCGTAGCATGTCACAACCTAGGAGCATCAATCAATCATCTAGGAATTCTAGATCTTACTCGGACATTAAATATGCTACTTGTAACACATGTAGGAAATGTGTCTTTAAAGCCAATCATGATTATTGTATCAAAAATTACTTAATGAGGTGAACTCCCGTGCTAGACTTAAATCCTAGTGGGTTGCTAAAATCAAACCCATTGGTAAAATGTGGCGCCCCACTGGTAGAACTTTCACTATTGTAGGAAACGAGTGCCCTTTAACTAGGATAGTCTCCGATTCTACTAAGACTACTAGGGAGGAAATTGAAGAGGATGACACATCACTTAAGCCTGAACTTAAGGTTTTCTATAAAAGGAAACGTTTGCCAACTAAGACAAGTGAATCATCTCCTCATGTCATCTCAGGCACAAATAAGGCCAACAGTGAACCCCCACATGGTTCTAAATTAGATATCGCTAATCCACATACAAGCATCCAACTTTCTAATGAGAATGTGTTGATCCCAAACTTAGATCGATTTAGCTTTGTGTTATCGAGATTAGATCAAGTATAACATGTAGAGAAACTTTGTGTATTCAACAATCTAAGTATTATGCGGAAACTAATACTCAGAACGAAGAACAAACAGAATATATGAATACCAAACTTTTACTTTGATTAATAATAACAATGAAAGATTACAATGAAAGTGTTATGAGATATGTGGAAGATGTGGGTGAAAAAGATGTATGTGAGATGTGTCTTATGTCTAACCCTAAGCCTCCTTTTATAGGTTTAAGGAGCCTTGTACAAAAAGCTAAGATCAACTATTTTAGGAAGAGACACAAGATAAACATACTCAAATAAAATATTGACTAAATCTTTTTAAACATTAAGAATATATTCTGAATTCTTATCTTCATATTTTGTCCACCAGCTTGAAGAATTCATCATTGACAGATTTAGTCCTTGTCTTTATGTTAAGATTCTCCTCGTCAGCGTCTTGATAATTCTTATCAGCGTCTCATCTGTCAACGCCCTGTTTACTCTTGTCAGCGTCCAAGTTCCTCTTGTCAGCGTCTAGGGACTTGGTCAATTTTATTCCCAACAATCCTCCCCTAAAATTGATATCTACTCTAGTAATCAAGTTTCTGAATAAAATAAAACATACAGAGAGGATTCTTACAAACATACTTATCCCTGAATTTGAGTAATAATAAATCTCGAAAAGTCAATCACTCAAATCACTTGTATAGTCAGCCTTCACTTGGTCTTAATCATCTTCAACACCTGTAGAGTCTTTGGAGCTTTCTTTATTACTTTTGTCACTCAAATTCGATTGCTCCTCCCCTTTTTAAGACTCCTCTCCAAGATCAATATACAAGGACGGAACCAAGAACATCCTCCTTGCATCAGCTTCCAAAACAACAAGTCTATCAGTTCAAAACTGTGATCCTTGACAACTTGTACCATTTCTGTATTATGCTTTTACAAGCTAATACAGATTTTCGTCAATTCCATTAATGTCAAAGGTTTCATACTGTCCTCATCCACATTCGGGAAATGAATCCTCAATGTTGATTCATAGGACATGGGGATGGACTTACTGATGATAAGACTGACTTGACCTGCATTAAAGCTAGTGCCAATAGTCTCAGCCATCTCCATAACACTATACACCCTTGTGAAAGTGATCTCTGCTGCTACTAGATATCAATCACTAGGAAAAACATATCAATGATCACTAGGCTTCTAGATATCCAAAAATTTGAAAAATGTAAGGGCGATGAAATGTTTTGGGTCTATAAATCAGTTTAGAAATGACACCAACTGAGACGAAATAGCATAAAATAGACTTGAGAATGTAGAAAACTTTAGTTAGAACATAGACAAAGGTAATAATCCTAAGGAAATTAACTAGACTTTAATAAGCAAGAGTGACAAACACTGTTCATGCATACACTCATGCAAAAGCATGATAGACACACATGAACTCTAGAGTCCTTTGTTCACAAATGCCCAAAAGAGAAAGTTAACTCATATAAAACCTTTGCAACTCCCCAAGTAAGCCCAAAAATATATCTAACCCAAGTCACCCATACGACCACACCCAATTCTAGGTCAAAAGTCTTGGTAGCACGCATGTTTAAATAAAAACGTGAATGCTACAGTGCCTCGAGGTTTAGAAATTCCAACAATTCCATAAGGAAAAGTCTTCACTATTTCTAACCCCCACTCACCAGTGGACACAATCTAGAATTGTGCAAGAGTGCTCTAAGAGTACCCAAAAACCTAGAGGTTTACCTCCCCTTAACAGAAGCATACAAATCATTATATTTGAAGAACCAAAATTTTATCTCAAGATAGGAATGTAAACACTCCAACCATCATAAATAAAAGTTTGCAATTCTGTATCCATCCAAATGTAGCTCCACTTTCCTGCATAGTTAGACAAAAACCACAAAAACACACACCAACAGAGGCTACCCTTTCCCACAATAATGGGTAGAGATAACATGTCAGTGGATAAAAATAATATCAGTGGAAAGACCAACAATGCATGTTCCTTGAGCATCCACTATCCCAATATCCTTGATCATTAACCTGCTTTTGGATAGGCTGCTCAAAAAGAAAACAAATTAGTTTTCTTTGGAGATCCAAGCCTTGTCAGACTTGGATCTGTCTAGTTGTTCAACTAGAGTGGTCTTATTCTTTACCACAAATCCCTGTTTATCCCTTTGTGACCTAAGCACCTAATTTGTTCCAATGAGACTAGTAATGACCTTCTCAAGATATTTAAATCTATTGCAAGTCATTGAAATACCATTAAAATTGGAGTGTTGCTCTTGTTTAGGTTTCCATGTTAAGTGGGATGATGCTTCAGACCCTTGACCCTTATTAACCAAGTATCTTTGTTTATATGGTCTAAAATAAGGTCTCATACAACACTTGGAGCTGTCAGCGTTGCATTTGTTCCTGACAGCGTTGAACTTGTTCCTGTCAGCGCTGAATTTTTTCTTGTCAGCGCTGAATTTGTTCTTGTCAACGCCCAAATTAGGGTTTGCTACAGGAACATACTGTCTGTTTGACCAAGTGTTGGTCTTTTGAAAGGGTCTTTGTCCATGGGTATTAGCTGCCTTAGAGAAGAAAGGAGTTGGTCTAGTAGCCTGTGGTCTAGTGTGGACAAAAGGTCTATGATTGACATTGGATGACCTATTGCCAGCGAATGAATTGTGTCCACTGACACAATTATAGGCCAAATGAGAAAAGCTCCCACATGTATAACAAGCCTTTTTAGACACAAACTTAGGCTTAGACTGGTAAAACCCTGTCCCATTAATACTTTCTTGGCTTTTGAGTGACCTAGGTTTCCTATACATTTCAACATATTTAACACTAGGTTGTTTCTTAATTGGGGAGCCAAGATTAACAGCTTTTCCAGTGATGGGATTGGTCACAGTGATAGGTTTAGATACTACTGGACTCTCAATGGGTGTAGGCACGAATGCACTCTCACTAAGCATCCCACCCTTAACAAACAAAGTGGGGTTAGCCTTCTTCCTTTCTTCTAGGTCAGTAACCTTTTGTTGATATTCCTCAACTGGGGAAAGAACTCTAGGTGGAGGAATAAATTCCTCTTCTTGGAGTTCTGGAATACCAGTCCAAGAGAGATCCTTTCTATGGACACCATAGAAGTCCCCAGCAGGTGGTGGAACGGCAACATATTCTTTCAACCCAATCCCAGACATATCCTTAGAATCCCTTTGTTTATTAACACATTCTCCTAGGGTTTGTGTAGCCTTATCAAATCTCTGAATTTTAAGACTCACATTGTCTTTATTCTTATTAGCCTCATCTAACTTAGCTATTAAATCAACATTAACCCTATTCACGATATCGTTAATATCATTACTTTGATTTAACTCATGTTTTAAGATATTTATTTTATCTTTTAAATCAAACTCCATTTTCTTATACTCAGAAACAGTCTTTTCAGTTTGAACAAGTGCCACTTGATAATTAGATAACGTGCATCTTACTTCTGAAAGATCTGATTTTAATTTTAAAATCTCTTTATTAAGTTCTTCAGTATTTATCCTACAAGAAGAGTCATCACATACCTCATTATCAGATGACGAAGATGAGTTGGAACTTGAAGTAGACTTCGCCTTGACTGAAAACATCATCAGATTCTTTTTCACCTTCTTCCTTAGCCTGGTTCACCTCACGATATTGGATCTTGTTCTTCAAATCAAAGTTTCTCAACAAGCTCTGATACCACTTGTTGATCCCAAACTTAGATCGATTTAGCTTTGTGTTATCGAGATTAGATCAAGTATAACACGTAGAGAAACTTTGTGTATTCAACAATCTAAGTATTATGCGGAAACTAATACTCAGAACGAAGAACAAACAGAATATATGAATACCAAACTTTTACTTTGATTAATAATAACAATGAAAGATTACAATGAAAGTGTTATGAGATATGTGGAAGATGTGTGTGAAAAAGATGTATGTGAGATGTGTCTTATGTCTAACCCTAAGGCCTCCTTTTATAGGTTTAAGGAGCCTTGTACAAAAAGCTAAGATCAACTATTTTAGGAAGAGACACAAGATAAACATACTCAAATAAAATATTGACTAAATCTTTTTAAACATTAAGAATATATTCTGAATTCTTATCTTCATATTTTGTCCACCAGCTTGAAGAATTCATCATTGACAGATTTAGTCCTTGTCTTTATGTTAAGATTCTCCTCGTCAGTGTCTTGATAATTCTTATCAGCGTCTCATCTGTCAACGCCCTGTTTACTCTTGTCAGCGTCCAAGTTCCTCTTGTCAGCGTCTAGGGACTTGGTCAATTTTATTCCCAACAGAATGCAGGTACCAAAGTTAACATTCAACAAGCACACCGCGTTCCAATCGTTGTATACCATTCAATTAAGGACACTCTCAGAGTTTGGTTGCTGAAGAAGCTGATATCTAAGAAACAAGTGTCTCAGGGGATTTGTAGTTAAGCTTACAATGTAGCAGGACTTATAGTCACATCACATACTATAACTCGCTCTTCAAAGAAAGGAAAGTTTATCGCCGATGGTAAACTTATCCTAACAACGAGAAATTAATTTTTCTCGGGCATGAGCTTATATAAAAAACATTCCAAGTTTCTAAGCTCATGCACAAAGGCTCTTCATTAAATATCAGATGATGACCCGATCTTCAAACAAAGGAAAGTTTATCGCCGATGATAAACTTATCCTCAAAAACGAGAAATTAAATTTTCTCAGACACGAGCTTACTTTAAAACTATTCAACGATTTTAAGCTCGTGTAAAATGGTTCATTGTTAAATGTCAAACAATGACCCGTTCTTCAAATAAAGGAAAGTTTATCGCCGATGATAAACTTATCCTTACAACGAGAAATTAATTTTTCTCGGGCATGAGCTAATATTAAAAACATTCGAAGTTTTTTTAGCTCATGCACAATGATTTACAGTTAAATATCAGACTGTAACTCGAACTTCATTTTTAGGAAATCCTATCTTTAAAGATAACTTATCCTCGAAACGAGAAATTAATTTTTCTCGGTCATGAGCTTGTATTAAAATATTCCAAGTTTTAAGCTCAGAAAGGAAAGCGTATCTTTTAAATAAGAGAACTTTACCTCATAACGAGAAATTCATCTTTCTCGGTCATGAGCTTTACGTTAAAAAATTCAAAGTTTTTCAAGCTCATGAAAACGACTTCTAAGTAAATGTCAACTTAGGACTCGTTCTTCAGTTAAAAGGAAAGTTTATCGCTGATGATAAACTTATCCTTAACAACGGGAAGTTTAAAACTTCTCGGACTTGAGCTCGTTTTGTAAGATATTCAACATCTTAAGCTCAAGTAGTTGGTTTTCAAAACATTGAACATAATTTTTCGAGAATTTCTCAAAAAGGTTTTCTAAATCTTTCAAAATTGTGTGTTCAAAAAATGTTTTGATAAAAAGAGCATGTCTTCTGGAATCGATAATATTTACGATACTAGAAATGTCATTCAATAATGACACGGGGTTGTAAATAAAGTTCGAGCATAATTTTAAATGTTTTAAAACATGCTCAAAATGGTTTGCTATTATTTCAGATAGTAACCCGATTTTCTTATTCAAGTCAAGCATTTCACCGGAAAGCTTTGACTCAACACCGGGAATTGATTTTCTCGGGCATGGTTTACTTTATAACCATGTAAGGGATTGTGTTTACGTAATAACACAATCTAACACGAATATATGTACGATTCAGTGCATTTATTTGTTAAAACAAGAGAAGTCTTGTTTTTATGAAGTTATCATCTCCACCAACCGTAGCAATTTACAATTGATATCAACATACTCGACGATGCGACTACTCAAACAGAGACTACAGCTCTTTCAATAGAACACGGGTCAACAATTGAGGGGGAGCAATTGTCCAGCATTAAGAATCTTTGACGTCGAAAGGGCCAAGTTCACATGTTGGTGTCAAGACAACGATATCAATCAAATGGAGTCAAGAGATAACTTCAGATGTGATGAGGCGACCAACATTCGTGAACAAGAACCATGTGCTTCTGTCATATGATGTTCTCCATCATTCAGGTCCAACCTCATAAATCGCTAATCTTGTGATTACATTATCATATATGATCTTTGCACGTGATAAATACCTTACACTTGTGTTTAAAAGGTATTTAATTTACGTTTCAGCGCACCCTCATTAATTTGAGGGGGAGCTTGTGTAATTCATGAAGATAATTGGATTTGCATTTTTCTTCCCAAATTTATTCAAATGCTATTAAATCAATTGATATTAAAAACATCGATTGGGTTAATATTTTTAATATGGGGGAGAAAATGTGATTTAATATGGGATATGATTAATCATAAATGGTTTGACTTAACGTGATAGCTCATCTCGACATGTGCGAAATGTTTTCGGATATCGTGGCATATGTTAAGGGGGAGCAAAATGGATTTGCACTTCAAAATGGATTTCATGGTGACATACACTTACCCAAAACATATCTATTCACGACGGTGAATATTGTGGTGACATAAGGATGGTAGGATAGGTTAAAGTCCAATGATTCCTCTAGAACCGGAGGAATCTTTCCAAGGACATTCCATAGCTAGAAATAGTAGTCCTTAGGAAAGATGGAGAAAGATTGCGAACGTAGCTGAATGCCGAACAAGTACTTAAGTTAGCACTGGAACAATCACGACAAGGTGCTAGTGATGATGTAATGGTAAGCATTGAAGGGGTTGAAGAATGAAAAAGAATTGTAAAGATAAAGGGTGTAAAGAAAGAAGCCCTCCTTACAATTTAGGCAGAAACCGGGTCAATACATATTCTATTAAGATCATTGTTTAATGATTCTTGATATTGAAGACAGACATCATGGACCTAGTGATGCAAGGCACAACCTATCCCAGCTAACTCAGATATCTCTTAAAAGATATTTGTTTTAATCATACGGAGACAACACGTTATCTATTGATTTATTCACTCCGAATAAATTGGTATTGAAATGGTGGCACTCCTCTCCAGCCTCCGATCACTAAAAATCCAAAATGCACGATCGAGTCTAGAGCCATTTGAGATCATCAAATATCTCATTAGGACACACTTTCATATTTCCTTGCTTCTTCACACACTGTGAAAAGTAAGAAAGATCTTAAGAGTCCTACGCAAAATCTTCATGATCTTGCCTGAACATCCGAGTAATACGAAAGTATTTACAATGAAGATGGAAATCCTTCTTGAACGAATATCAAAAAGCTCATGGTAGGTAACTTGTGCGATTCTTTATGAATCAAATTTGTGATAACTGGAAAGCAACAATGGTTTAATTCTTAAATGAATTTAAACACGTTCCAGGCCTCTACACAATATCTTAGTGATCTTGCCAGAACACTCAGAGTGATACCTTAGTGTTCACGGTGATGAGTGGAAATCCTTCTAGTGTTAACCTCAAACAACACTTGGTAGGTAACTTGCAAGATTCTATACGAATCAAGCTCGTGACAACTGGAAAGCAACGATGGTGCGGTTCTTAATTGAATTTCACTTGTTCCAGGAACATGAATTGACGGCTTCCAATCATGCGGATATTATTATCTAAATGATTCACTCTTTATGTTCGCAGTCAGCTTTGGACAGTCGAATAAAGAGAACAGGTTTACCCGCGAAATCTTGTCAAGCATGTTCTTAATTGAAACTACCTGTCACAAGTACGATAGTTAATATCGTCCAACGGTCTTCACCGACCGGAGGTAAAATGTTACCGAATTAGAATGAAATGTTCAAGGCCATTTCATCCGTGTATATGTTTTGTTGCTAACTGTCTTATGCAGCGTAACAAGAAGGTGGCATTGCGGTGTACAATCCAGAAGAAGTCGTCAACACATGCTTATTCTTTCTGCACTTAATACTTCAACAAATTCAAGAAAGTCTAAAAGTCAAGTCTTCCGCTGTATCAAACTCTGAAGCTTTCAAGAATTTATAAAAATATAAGTATGTGGAACATGAAGTCACGAGGAGGCAAACGTCACAAGTGATGAATGCACAAGGTCAAAGCAAGGACACATGCTCAAGACCAAAATCAAAGATCTCATAAGCATATTCACAAGAACAAGATCGAAGACTCAAGCATGGTATGCTAGGTTTAAGATTTTGTAAAATGGTGTGACCTCCCTTTTGGGGAGATTGTTGGAAATACGTTTTTCCAAGGAAAGTCTCGGTCACATCATTATTAGCATAGATCACGAGCTATAGACTATTTAGGACATTGTAACTTAGAGTGACCTCCCTTTGGGGGAGATTGTTGGAAATACGTTTTTACGTATTTAGAAAGGATCGGTCACTCCAATGATATTGGGCTCGTGATCCAATATAGCCCATATAGCCCACATGTAGGGTGGGCTATATAAACCCCCCTCCTAGCATGTTAGGAGGGGTTGAACACTTTCATTTATCACATTCCTTCTTTATTTCATTTCTCTCCTTTCTCTCTCTTCTTTCTCTCTCTAAGTTCTTCCATTTATCATCTATCTTAATAGATAATCCAACAATGCCTAATCCTTAGAAAACATCGATCCTACAGATATGATATATTATTGTTTATAGTATCAAGGGAGGGCAGTGACTCCTACGATGTGACAGAATTAGAGATCCACTGCCATATAAGGCTTATATAAAAATATGTTTATCACATTTATTCTATGTCTCGTCATTAAGTTGGCATTTTTTTGAAAACAGGTTCCACATACAAGTTTTATAAATTCAATAAAACCGACATCCTGGACCCAATATAGCTGATGGTGGACTGTTCACGCACTCAAGGTTGCTGGAATGATTAGGTTGCTTGCAGGTATATTTTTTGAGGTGCTATTAGCTAATTTTCAGTTATGAATGCATCTATACAGTTTTAATTTTGGTTTTGAGACATATATTGATGTTATAGGCACAAGGATATTGTAAAACGTCAACAGCTGATACCTGAGCAGTATTCACTGATTCGATTCAACTGCATTGATAGCCTTGATCGAACCGATGCTACTAGGTTCAACAAAACACTCTTACGCTTTACATGTTCATACCCATATCCAGACACCATGATTTATTGACTTTGACTGCACTTACTTTTGGGTTTTAACAGTACGTTTCAGCCCTTACTCTAGAGGTATTTGATCTTCCCAAGGGATACTATGCCACTGCACAAAGCATATGTGATTCACTTAACAGAAATTTGAGCGCGACTTACGAAAGAGTGAAAACAAAGCAGGCTTACTATTTATCTACAGAGTTCATACAGGTTTGTTACATTGGTTACTATTCAACTAACATTTATTTTGATGATATTTGGTTAACTTATTGTAACACATTTATATATATCTTAAATGAATCAAATTAGATACTCTATTGTGGTTAGTTCTATCTGCTATCCGCAAGAAAAGACCGAACCCTAAGAAAAATAGTTGATACAACTGTGTAAGGAAGTCAAGGTGCATGATATACATGATATACATGAGCGTGTGTTGTGCACCTCCTAATGATTAGCATGAAAAAGTTTGAGTTTTGGTTGATGACAGTATGTATAATACTGGAAGCGAGGGACGAAAACAAGAGGTAGAGAGTGCATGTCTACACCAACATCTGCAGCGTACTTGAATAAAAATGGTGTCAAAGCCCGCTAGGTATGTAATTTCTTAGTTACTAGAGTAGAAATGGTGACCGAATTTTCCTACTTTGTTATAACTGTATCAACTTTGCCATAGTTCTCTGTCTCAAATTCAGTATGTTTTTGGGAACTCTATTATGCACATCTTTTAAGTCTCGACTTTGTATTCAAATTGACCATTGATCATTTGCTTGATAAAAACACAAGCTTAGAACCAGAAGTTTTGATTACATAATTTGTTACATTTTGACTATGATTCCCTATAACAATGATCATGTCCACTTACGTATAAATTTTACATTGTAACCAGGGCGCGACTCCTTGCTGTCTGGAATTCTGTAGGTTGTAATGTAAAAGCTGTTATGTGGATTGTTTATTGGAACATAACATGAACTGTATATGACTTATTTATATGCAGATCTCACTATTTGGCCATTGCTCGCTGCGATGAAACCTCATATGCAGAAATGTGATAAGCAAGTGAGTTCTACCCACCTGTCAAACGGAATCCAATATCTAATATATGAGGCAATGGAAAGACCAAAAAGCGCCCTCACCCATCGTCTTTACAGACGACACCTCATGCTCTAAGAAACTCCTACAAGGTGCGGTTTCAGTATGGCTTCGAGGGTAAGCTTCTTTTATTATTTGTTTATTGTTATTGTTATTTGCGTTTCTTCAAAAAGAAAAAGAAAAATCTATGCACTAAAAAGTTTTAGTAAAAAAATGTGCTATTTTTACTTTATATTGTAATAACATTGAAGGACCATTTCTTTATTTATAAATTTAGCAGCTGATAGTTCCATAATATTGCAGCCGTATCGTACAATCAGAGGAAGCGGCGAGGGAAGTTTTTCTTTAAACTTTCTCAAGATATGAAGTTTAGACGTATGGTTTGCTGGGGTACCTTTTTCTATGCTTTGTACTATAATTCGATTGAATATCCTAATTCGAAAAAAAATCTTTATGCTTTATACTATAATTTTGAGAATATGCTAATTCGAAATAAAAAATCTTATTGTTGATTCAGATTTTCACTCGAACGTTTTTTGTTAAGCTGTTCTTTTACATGGTTTCTAACAGCCATCAAACGTCTAGGGTAGGTGATACATTTACTTCCAATCACATCAATTATTGAGCTTAGTGATATTGCGTTTGGGTGTACGGTTGTTCTATTCCGAAACAAGTGATGTAACCTCAGACGTAACTCGAATTTCGGACTTTGAACGTCTCATCTTTTGTATTAAAGTAACTTTAGTTATTTGACCGGTTAGCATGAACCATAATCCAAATCATCCTTTTATGTTTCTTGGAAGATTTGCTATGTTTATGCGGCAAATGAAGGAAGATATGCACATACCTTTTGGAAATGCTCCCATGGGCCGAGGGCAGAGCTAGCAAAGAATGGAATATGGGGAGCAGTACTGCGGTCGGTTGTTGATTATGCATGTGGGATTGATGGAGCATCTATTTCTCCTCAAACTGTTCAGTTGGAAAGCAGAGTGGATAGAGTTGTAGGAGCAGTTTCCAAGGTGAAGGTAATGGCTCCTTTGGAGACTCTTTAATGTCGCCGATAATATTTACAACACACATATCAATTAAATTTGAACCTCTAACTTTTTTCTAACAATTTGTGTAGTTTACTTCAGTTATGTTGGCAAGTACGGAGGGGGAAAACCGATAGACTGGATTTATCTGCCCTATTCCCCCGCTTATCTGATCAGTATACAGATGTTGAGTGTTGACCTGTCAAAAGTGAGTTTATCATTATAATCGTCTTCAATTTATGCAGTGAACCTACTATCAATGTTTCCATGATTTATAGTGTCACAACGTCCACGTAATTCACTTGCAGGATCTACATCTTACTCAACGTGATTCACTTGAGGGTAAGCTTCTTTATTTATTAGTTACCATTTCTTTATTTATAAATTTAGCAGCTGACAGTTCCATAATGTTGCAGCCTGGCGTACAATCAAAGGAAGCGGCGAGGGAAGTTTTTCTTTAAACTTTCTCAAGCTATGAAGTTTACACGTATGGTCTGCTGGGGTACCTTTTGCTATGCTTTATACTATAATTCGTAGGTATCCTAATTAGAAAACAAATCCTTATGCTTATACTATAATACGTATGAATATGCTAATTCGAAATAACAAATCTTATTGTTGATTCAGATTTTCACCCGAACGTTTTTTGTTGACCTATTCTTTTACATGGTTTCTAACAAGCATCAAACGTCTTGGGTAGGCGATACCTTTGCTTCCTACTGCAGCAATTATTGAGCTAAGTGATATTGTGTTTGGGTGTACGGATGTTCTATTCCGAAGCAGGTGATGTAACCTTAGACTTAAATCGAATTTTGGACTTTATACGTCTTAGCTGTTTTATTAAAGTAACTTTAGTTATTCTTTTAGTTTAGAATCGCTTGACCGGTTAACATGAACCATAATCGAAATCAACTTATTATGTTTCTTGGCAGATTTTTTATGTTTATGCGAAAAATGAAGGAAGATATGCGCATTCCCTTTGGAAATGCTCCCATGGGCCGAGGACAGGGCTAACAAAAATGGAATATGGAGAGCAGTACTGCGGTCGGCTGTTGATTATGCATGTGGGATTGGTGGAGCTGATTGTGGAGCATCTATTTCTCCTCAAACTATTCAGTTGTAAAGCAGAGTGGATAGAGTTGTAGGAACAATTTCCATGGAGAAGGTAGGTGAATGTACTTGCTTTTTTGAAGAGTCTTTAGCGTCACCGATAATATTTACAACATACATATCAATTATATATGAACCTCTAACTGGCATAAGCAGCATGACGACACACAACCCAGGTTATACGAGACTCATCTGACTTGCGTAGATTAACCTTACCCAATTCATAAAGCTAGCCTATCCATTTAGCATCTATGTAAACCTACATTGTCCCATTTGCGTAGACCTAATGATAGATGCAGATCCAGGGATGGATGCTGACACTCAAGGTTCTATTCGGCTGATTTAAAATTGGGAAGTAAGCTAATGAATGAACTTCAACCAGTTATCATCCCTATCTTCCTTCTCATACTTACCTTACATGCCGGTATACATTAATATTGAGTTTATGGGGCTGTGTGGGATTGCTTATTTTACACTGCTTATCTTCCTAAAGCACAAGCCAACACCAATCTACTTGTGTGGAAATGCTTATTTATGTACTTATTTGTTATTTCTATTATCCAAAATCACTTTTCAAGTAACTGGATTTTGTAAAGAAGTCGTTAGCAGTGAACCGATATGTTTGTTAGATGATGATTAAGCGGCGATTGTATTATTGTGACTGATAATTGTATGTGAACAATGCCCTTATCGTAAGAGACTACTTTTTAGAGAAAAGTATCCAACTGCTAGCGAGTATAAAGTTTTTGTCACAAAAGGGTTTATAACCAAAGTTGTTTTAGAAGTAACAGATTATGAAAGTTTCCTCTTTAAATACTTTAACATAGAGACTAAGTTAACATGGAGCAAAATAAGTTGTGCGCAATTGAACTACATTGTATAAGTAACAAGGAAATAGTGTGAAAAGTATCAAGAAAAAGTAGGCATATTTCGTTTTGTATTGTCTTTCTGAATGGTATGTCCATAATATCTTTAAGTGCTGATTTTGTTCACGCTATTTATAGTTGAGTTTTTAATGTTCTATTTTCTTTACACTTGTCAGGTTTCAGGATGAGGCTCTCAACTTGCCTGTTGTTGTAGTTGAAGTAATTTTGGCAAGTGATGATTTCCAGGTAGCATTACAAGATGCTGTTTAAGATTGTCCTCAAATGGTCCAAAATTGAGTACCCTAGGCTAAAATAGAGGAACGTCGAGAAATTCTAGCCACAAGCCTCACTCAGTTCATCCGCTTCCGCTATATGACCTACAGAAAGCTTAGAAAACTCATGGCCAACAACGGATTTGAGAAAGACTTCACACATAAAGTTGTAGTCGAGGAACTCTTATTTAAATCTGAAGCCCCACGCAGACAACACTCTTGTGGCAGATGAAAACCCAAATCCCGTCAATATGTCGAGACCGCTTACAAGTATCGACATGTTAAAGTCATGGAATTTGAACTGACGCATCAGCAATGTGTGGTTCATTTAAATCTGAAACGTGAAGAATGTGCAAATCTTTTCCTTTCAAGAAGAGTCTATCAAGCTTTTAAATTACATGCTCAAGGATTTTTCTTGTCGGCTCACTATAACATAGACCAACAAAGCCCGTTGAATTATTTTGGTCTTTTCTTGGGGAAGTAAGAAAAAGGGTCGGTTATGATTGTAGTTGACTAAGAGTTTGCAACTCGGTCAAAGCCTACACAAGAGTATATCAGCAAGTATAAAGGAAACTGTACATTACTGGTGGAAAGGAAGGTTGTTGGTTACCATAACTTGTTTGCAACCACTGCAGAAAGAGACAAAGGAAATGTAAACTTTACTGGATCTGAAATATGAATGTTGTTGTTTCTTACTATTAATTTTACAATCTAAAATATGAATGTTATTCTTCTATTTCATGATTCATTTGCTTTTAAATGTATTCTTGGAGTTTTGATAAACCTTGAACAACTTTTAACCGGCTAAACCTTACCTGACGATGACGACGCATGATGAATTTAAGTGTGCATGGGTTAAACCTTATATAGATCCTACAAGACTCCGGAAGGGGAAATATCAGGCCAAGTAAGTATCAAGTCCTATCGATTAGTCCACTGGTCATTTTTTCAACTTTATTATAGACTGGAAAAGGTGAATTTAAAAGAAACAGATTGATGAAGATGTTTAGTTAGTAATAATTTGTGTAGCAGTAACTTGCTGGAAATTTTGTGTGAAAAAAGACTTTTTTGGTTTCAAGTTCAGAAAATTCGTTAAACCTATTGGGTAGCCTCGTGTGTAGTATGATGAAATATTCATAACACCGAGTATCATCATCTGTGCTTTTTTTCTCTTTTTTAGTTCCAAAACTATTGGCTAGACCTGAAAAGGAGGGTTTATAGATACCTATATATGTGCATAAAGAGGTCGTTTGGAAAATGTCAATTGTACATACCCGAACAGACCCATGTTCTGTATGAGCCATTGTGAAGTGGAGCTTCTCGGCCATCAGATTTTGATAGCGGATCATGGTGATTCTCTCGAGTGTTTTTTATGCCTTACGCTATTTAGAAACATTGGGCGTTTGTATGTACTAATATACCATTTTAAAAGATTTAGAATTAATTTTACTAACAATCGATTAGCTAAAACAAAGTTTATCATGTGTGCAAATTTGAACCCATAACATATATTTTGATCTTGCAGATATTTTAATAAACTATAGTTCTCATATCAAATAAGGATTGTTCTTTCCATTCCTAATGCATTTAATACGTTTATTATTGATTCAGTATTACTTAAACTTTTGCAAATGATATTCACAGAATAAGGCTCCCATTGGGCTGGGTAAGCCGTGCAACTTAGTAAAAAAAATTGTGGATTTCAAAATGCTTATGAAGGTCACAACATAAAAAGAACTTCACTTATTATTTGTTTGTCGCTTGATGTACTCGGACTTAGCAAATTTGTTTCACATATTCACAATGATGAGAAACGACACATGTTACTCGGAGATAAAACAAGCAATGACAGGCCGACCATTAAAATTGATATCCAAGATACTGTATAATCGTTGTATTACCGATTTTGGAATTTAATTATCAATATACTATTTCTTATACATATATTTTTTCGTTATGAAATGGTGAATGATAGAGTAATATTAATGAATCATTATAAAATCAAGAATAAATTCCATGGACAAAGTCTTCCCGTAGATTCACGAGGTTGGTTTCATCTGAACATATAAAAAGTGTACAATCAATGCTTTTTATAGTTTTATAAAATCCAACCATATACTGTATTTGGATAGCTATGAACTACAAACTATATAATTATAAAGTAATGTTAACTTTTTTTCCAACTATTATATACATTTTTTAGAGATGCGACATTTTAGGCAAATCATCAACTATACAATAACAATATTCAATATTTAATTTCATACATTTTTTAATGTTCTTTTATGTATAATTTTTTTCTAGAAAACTTTTTTTCACAAAAATAAACATTTACAAAAAGATTTAAAAAATGACAACTTCTAATTTCTTAATAACTTAATGCAAAAACCCTTTAACGTTTCATTGTGTAAAATAAAATGTAGTTAGTAACATTAACACAATTTTTTTTGTAGTATAAGCAATTTATTAACACTAATATTTAGCTAAATAAAAATATGTAAACAATAAATATTAACCAAAAAAGATATTAACAATCAGAAGTCATACCCGCCCATCAGGCGGGTTTTGCAACTAATATATATATATATATATATATATATATATATATATATATATATATATATATATATAAATATATCTTTACATTATATATAAGAGGAAGGATATGCCACATAAGCCATTTTTAATCCACGCCAGCATCGTTTGGGTCGTGATCATCATGCGGGTCGTGTCTTATACCACACTTATATTCATGACCCGGTCCTAGAAACCCTAAAACACCCTAATCACCGTAATTCACAAAAACACCAACTTCAAAGAACTTGCTAATTCTAGATCTTGAACACCCTAATCACCGTAATCCAAGAACTTGCTAATTGTGGATCAAGCGAACGATTGGATCTTGAACATAAGGTAAATATTGTAAGGTATTTTTAAGATATTGTTGTTGATATCTCTACCTCCCTAATGATCACTTATTTGTTGTAGAGTCTAAAGGGTATGCTTTTGGAGAGCTAAGCCTGCGTCTTTTTTTGTTGTTGCAGTTAGTTGTTGACCTCTTGAATATTACTATTAGGTAATCGATAACCTCTGAATGGTTGCCAGACTTAATAACTTAGGTATGCTTGAAGATCCTTTATGGCATTACAGTTCAATAGCGTTTTTCATTGTCTTTTTCATTAGACTAGAGTGATCCATGTTGGGTCAAAAAGTTGATGTGGCAGAAACTCAAAAACGAAGAAAACATGAAGACATTTGTCTAAGCATTGACAAGTGTATTCCAGGCGTTGTCAAGAACAAATCAGGCGTTGACAGAATCAAGCATTGTCAAGAGCAATCTAAGCGTTGTCACATGCAATCCAACCATTGACAGAAACGTAGACAAGAAGCCTTTGGAAGCTTCTATTTGGATATATATGCAGGATATATTCTGTATATGTTTATTTAAATAGAAGATTTACATGTTATTTGATATTATCTCTTGTAAACCCTAATCCTTACACTATAAAAGGAACCAAGGGTTATTAGGTTTTTCATAACTTTCATATACAATGTAAACCTAAAGCGTGTGTCGACTAGACGTGAGATTCAATGTATACACGTCTAGTGATTGTGTTGGGTCAAAAGGTTGATGTGGCAGAAATTCAAAAACAAAGAAAACATGAAGATTTTGTCTAAGCGTTGTCAAGAGCAATTTAGGCGTTGACAAGAACAAACTAAGCGTTGTTGGCTCAAGAGTTGTCATGTACAATCTAAGCATTGTTACATGCAATTCAAGCATTGACAAAACGTAGATAAAGAAACTTATGGAAGCTTCTATTTAGATAAACATGCAAAGATATTCTGCATAAGTTTATTTAAATAGAAGATTTACATGTTTATTTAGTCTTACCTTTTGTAAACCCTAATCCTTACACTATAAAAGGAACCAAGGGTCTTAGGTTTTATTTATCAATTCATTCACAATGTAAACCTAAAAGCGTGTGTGCACTAGACGTGAGATTCAATGTATACACGTCTAGTGGATGTTTGTTATTAATATAATGAACATCCCAATTGTTTTAATTCATGTTATTTGTGCCTAAACACCTTGTTAATGATTGTTGTTCTAATTCCGCTTTGATTATCTAATCATATGAACAATGATCATTCCTAGTAGCTTCAAAGATCCGGAAACCAAGGTTTCCACAATTGGTATCAGAGCCTCGTGGCTCGTGATTCTAGGACCAACAAGGTGTTCGTGTATGGTGAAAAGAAGAAAAATCCGTCTAGGGTTTTTCTGGACGTTTTTGTGTGCGCAGCAGTATTCAGAAGGTCATAACTTTTGATTGAACCGTTGGATCGTCACTAAATTTTATATGTGTGTTCTACATACATATATCTAAAGATTCACCGGAGGGATTGTCAAGTTTTATCCCCAGGCAAAAGTTATTAGGCGTCAAAGTTGGCTGCAGTGATGATTTTCAGCTTTTCAAGTTTTTACATAAAATCATGATTAGGGTTTCTTTAAACCCTAAATCAATTTAAAAGCAGAAAAATTGAAGATTTAAGAGATATAGCAGCAAGAAAAAGGTTTTGTCATAAACCCTAGATTGTTTCAAGGCTGTGATAAAATATCTTGTAGCAGATTAAAAAAAGATGTGAGGGCTGTGGATCAAAAGGTTTCTTATACACGATTTACTTAGGGTTTTAAACCCTAGATGATGCAACTACTATTTAACAGCCAAGAAGGTGCCCTAATTCGTTCTTCTTGATTTAACAGTTAAGATGGTGATTTTTGGGTATACGTTTATCACAGATCTATGGTTTGGCAGAAAACGTGTGATGAGGACATGGGTTATTCGATGTGAAAAGATCACAGCAGATTCAGGAAGTGTTTTGACGCTGACAGAATAAGTCAACGCTGATAGGTTGACAGTGTCGTCCGATATATGAATTCCAACGCTGATAGGTATTGTCCGATATCGGACAATACAACTGATAGAGATATTGGACAGAAGAGGATATTGGGCAACACAAGGAAGGCTGCTGTTGAGAAAATTGGTACGTTTTAAGCACACAAAAAGGAGTTATTTACACACGTAGGTACATGGAATCTCCGTTTTAATATAGAATATCATGTTGATATTTATGGCTCGGATATTTTTAAAATGGATTATTGATCTTAAAGCGAGTTAGCAATTATTCGTGGGAATTTGATGGATATTTAAACTATGTAATCGGGATAGCCTTGTGAAAGAGTTATCCATCCAAATACTTTTACATATGGTATGAAGATGTGATTCCATTAAAATCGTCATGAAGAGATGTTGACTTAAGGGGAAGGATTCTTATGGTAAGTTTGATGCTTGAAGAAGATTTTCGCGAGTTTGTGTTTTATCATATTGTTAAGTTGTGGACGACAGTCATTGACTTAACAATAACTTGTTCGTGCTTACATGGTTGGTGACGAAGACTTGTCATAACACTTGAAGGAGTTACATTATCGTGCTCAGTGTCTCACAAAGGATGAGAATATTGACAAGGGATCAAGGTCTACTTATATCTCCCTATAAGTTCTTAGTCACATGGATAGTACAAGACATGAAACACAAGGTTGGGTTATTCAACTTCTACATCAAAGATATTATATTAATTGTTCTTCAAGATCATTACACAGAGCCTACATTTGGAGAATCTTCAAAGATTACATACATTGTTTACTTTCCTGTTGATGTGACAAAAAGGGGAAGAAATACATGCTACACTTGAGGGGAAGCAATTTGAAAATCATGTACAACTTACAAGAGATACACATAGAGTTTTGCCACTATCAACTAGGGGAAGATTGTTGGGTCAAAAAGTTGATGTGGCAGAAACTCAAAAACGAAGAAAACATGAAGATTTTGTCTAAGCGTTGTCAAGAGCAATTTAGGCGTTGACAAGAACAAACTAAGCGTTGTTGGCTCAAGAGTTGTCATGTACAATCAGGGCCGGATTTAAGCATGTGCAAGGTGTGCGACGGCACAGGGCCTCCAATTTTTAGGGGCCCCATTTCTAGGTCTGCAACGTTAGTAAAATTTCGATCTGTGACATTTTTATACAATAAAATGGTGTTTTATGTAGGAGCAAATACGTTTTAAAAAGTTACTTTAATAATTTGAGACGAAGATGGATAAACAAAAAGCTCAGACATGTTTCTAGTGGAGTTATACAGGGATAGAGTTTGAACGAAGGGGATGACACAGACCACAAGTTTTTTTGTTTGACTTTTTGCTAAGTTTCAAATTCAACCCTTATAGATTGTCATTGTGTTCATTAAGACATATTATTATGATATTTTATTTAGCTATATAGCACCATTAAAAAAAACTCAAAAAATAACCTCAAAATAGAATCTTTCAAAAATCATTTTAGTGAGCTACATCAATTTTAAAAAATTATTTTGACAATTACTATAAAACTATATATGTATTTCAAAGATTATGTACATATATTTTCAAAATATTACGACTTAAATTTAAATTTTACAGGTCTTGAAAAATTGATTGAGTTATATTAAAAACAAAAAAGATATATAATAAAACGAACAAAAAAAGTACAAAAATTACTATCAGAACTGAAAAAAGAATTTGTTGTGCTAATTAGTTAAGTCTACCGATTTTGTTACACATTGTCCAAGGGCCTCCGACATAATATCGCACAGGGCCTCTAAAATTCACGGGACGGCCCTGTGTACAATCTAAGCATTGTTACATGCAATTCAAGCATTGACAAAACGTAGACAAAGAAGCTTATGGAAGCTTCTATTTGGATAAACATGCAAAGATATTCTGCATAAGTTTATTTAAATAGAAGATTTACATGTTTATTTAGTCTTATCTTTTGTAAACCCTAATCCTTACACTATAAAAGGAACCAAGGATGTTAGGTTTTATCTATCAATTCATTCACAATGTAAACCTAAAAGCGTGTGTGCACTAGACGTGGGATTCAATGTATACACGTCTAGTGGATGTTTGTTATTAATATAATGAACATCCCAATTGTTTTAATTCATGTTATTTGTGGCTAAACACCTTGTTAATGATTGTTGTTCTAATTCCGCTTTGATTATCTAATCATATGAACAATGATCATTCCTAGTAGCTTCAAAGATCCGGAAACCAATGTTTCCACAGATTGTTGATTATTAATATAATTAGCAATCCATTTGTTTTAATTCATGTCTTGTTCCCCAAACACCTTGTTAATGTGTTGTGTTCTATTTCCGCTTTGATTATCTAATCATATGAACATGATGCATTCCTAGTAGCTAAAAGATCGAGGAAATCAAGGTTTCCACAATTTGTATCAGAGCCTTGTGGCTCGTGATGCTGGGACCAACAAGGTGTTCGTGTATGGTGAAAAGAAGAAAAATCCGTCTAGGGTTTTTCTGGATGTTTTTGTGTGCGCAGCAGTATTCAGAGGGCCATAACTTTTTATTGAACCGTTGGATCGCCATGAAATTTTTTGTGTGTGTGTTCTACACACATATATCTAGATATCCACCGGAGGGATTTTCGAGATCTATCCCCAAGAAAAAGTTATTAAGCGTCAAAGTCAGCAGTGGTCATATGCTGTTTTCTGTGAACAGTAATGGTAAAAACGCGATTTCTCCTTCGTTAACCGTTGGATCGTCGTGAAATTCGATCTGTAGGTTCTTGACACTTGTGTCTAGGATCTCACCAAAGGGATCTTCGATTTGAGCTCTCATGAAGAAGATATTCGATGTCAAAGTTCACTGCAGTTTATGGTTTTCACATAAAATCATGATTTAGGGTTTATAAAACCCTAGATCTATTACCCGCTGACATGTGTTATTTAGACGCTGATAGATGTTGGTGTGACGCTGACAAGGCATGGATGAGACGCTGATGGCCAGGCGCTGACAGGTACAAAGTTGGCACTGACAAGAATAAGTTAAGCGCTGTTGGGAAGCGCTGACACTTGTTGTCCGATATATACATTTTCAAACGCTGACAAGTGTTGTCCGAAATTGGACAACACACAGTGTTGATATCTTGGACAAAGTAAGATGTTGGACAACAAAAGGAATACTTGCTGTTTGGAAAATTGATACGTTTTTAGCACACAAAAAGGTGATATTTACACGCAAAGGTACATGGAATCTCCGTTTTTATTTAAAATATCAAGTTGATATTAATGGCTCGGATATTTTTACAAGGAGTAAATGATTTTTAAGTAAGTTAGCAACAATTCATGAAGACTTTGATTGATATTAGAGTATGTAATCGGGATAGCCTTGAGAAAGAGTTATTCGCTAACAGCTTTTACATATGAAGATATTGGTTCATTAAGACTTGTCATGAAGAGGTGTTAGCTTAAGGGGAAGAATTCTTATGGTAAGTTTGATGATTGAAGAAGACTTTCGCGAGTTTGTGTTCTATCATATCTTAAAGTCGTGCACTTCCAGTCACTGACTTTTAAGGTAACTTGTTTGTGCTTACATTGTTACTGGTGAACTGATACAAGATCTAGGATATGTGATTTTTCTTATGGTACTCTATGCACATATTTTCTATCACTTAAAGGAGTTACATTATCGTGATCAGTGTCTCACAAAGGATGAGGATTTTTGTATCAGCACCACACTTCATCACATTGTACAAGATATGGAACATAGGTTTGGGTTATTCTACTTCTACATCAAGATTACTTTATTTATTTTTCTTCAAAATCATTACACAGAGCCTACATTTGGAGAATCTTCATGATTGCATACATTGTTTACTTCCCTGTTGATGTGACAAAAAGGGGAAGACATACGTGCTACAATTGAGGGGAAGCAATTTGAAGATGATGTACAACTTACAAGAGATACACAAAGAGTTTTGCCGACATCAACTAGGGGAAGATTGTTGGGTCAAAAAGTTGATGTGGCAGAAACTCAAAAACGAAGAAAACATGAAGACATTTGTCTAAGCGTTGACAAGTGTATTCCAGGCGTTGTCAAGAACAAATCAGGCGTTGATAGAATCAAGCATTGTCAAGAGCAATCTAAGCATTGTCACATGCAATCCAAGCATTGACGGAAACGTAGACAAGAAGCCTTTGGAAGCTTCTATTTGGATATGTATGCAGGATATATTCTGTATATGTTTATTTAAATAGAAGATTTACATGTTTATTTGATATTATCTCTTGTAAACCCTAATCCTTACACTATAAAAGGAACCAAGGGTTATTAGGTTTTTCATAACTTTCATATACAATGTAAACCTAAAGCGTGTTTCGATTAGACGTGGGACTCAATGTATACGCGTCTAGTGATTGTTGATTATTAATATAATTAGCAATCCATTTGTTTTATTTCATGTCTTGTTCCCCAAACACCTTGTTAATGTGTTGTGTTCTAATTCCGCTTTGATTATCTAATCATATGAGCATGATGCATTCCTAGTAGCTAAAAGATCGAGGAAACCAAGGTTCTTCTAGCTTCTTCTAGCTTGACATGGAGACCTAAGCAAGATCAAAACCCTAATTCTAATGGGCTTTCTATGACCTGCAACAGATTTAATTAAATTTCAAAGGTCCTTACAAAACCAATTGGGGTTAACTGGGTATTTCATCCAAAAAGGGATGAACAAGGGGTTGTTATGAGAACTAAGTCTGTTCTTGTTGAACAACCAGATGAATCCAAGTCTGCTAAGGCTTGGGTTCCCAAAGAAAACTAACTTGTTTTCTTTATGTGCAGTGCATTCAAAAACAGGTCAATGATTATGGATATTGGGACAGTGGATGCTCAAGGCACATGACTGGGAAGGAAGATTATCTGACAAACTTCACTCCCATTAAGGATGGTGATAAGGTTTACTTTGGAGGCGGATATGGAACTATCACAGGCAAAGGAACTCTTCTCACCAAGAACTTGCGTTTTGAAAACGTGTTTCTGGTAAAAGAACTTGATTACAATCTTTTTAGTGTATCACAAGTTTGTGATAACAAAAATAAAGTTCTGTTTACTGATACTGAATGCTTGGTGTTAAGCAAGGATTATAAAATCCCAGATGAGAAATATATTGACTATAGAACACCTAGACATAAAGACATTTATAATGTGAATCTTAATGGGATTAGGATGAATAATAATATGTCATGTTTTTATGCTAAAGCTTCAGTAGATGAGAGTAATCTATGGCACAGGAAACTAGGGCACATAAACTTTAAGAATATAAACAGGCTTGTGAGACTTGGCTTGGTTGATGGTTTGCCTGAAAAGGCTTTCCACAATGACCACTCTTGTGTTGCATGTCTTAAAGGCAAGTAGCACAAGGTCTGATTTAAGTCTAAACAAGTGCATTCTAGTTCTAGACCACTTCACTTGCTGCATATGGACCTATTTGGTCCAACTAATATAGAGAGTTTGAATGGTAAATCATACTGCTTTGTCATCACAGATGAATTTTCTAGGTTTACTTGGACTTTCTTTTTAGCTATGAAAAGTGACACTACTGACACTTTATTGACTTTATTACTCAGATAGAGAAGAAAACTGGTAATGAAGTTAAAATGCTTAGAAGTGACAATGGTGGTGAGTTTAGAAATAAGCTTTTAGATGATTTTTATGCCAAGAAAGGGATTACTAGGCAGTTTAGTGTTGCCAGAACCCCACAGCAAAATGGGGTTGCTGAGAGAAAGAATAGAACCCTAATTGAAGCAGCCAGGACTATGTTGGCTGATGCTCACTTTCCCATAGCTTTTTGGGTTGAGGCTGTGAATACAACTTGTTATGTTCAGAATAGAGCATTGGTCAACAAGATACAGAACAAAACACCTTATGAGTTACTTTGGGGAAGGAAACCTAATACTGGTTTTCTCAAACCTTTTGGTTGTCATGTAGTTGTAATTGATACTAGTGATGCCTTAGGTAAATTTAGTGCAAAAGGTGATGAAGGCTACTTCATGGGTTATTCAGTACAGAGCAAGGGATATAGGGTTTACCTTAAGAAGGAAAAACGTATACTTGAAAGAGTACATGTTAGGTTTTTAGAGAGTAAACCTAGTGATCCTGAAAGTGGTCCAAATTGGTTGTTTGACTTGGAACCTCTATCTAGGACTTTAAATTATATGCCTGTCACTAATCCAGACATTGTGAAGGTAACTTCAAATGTTGTGGAAGAACAAGTTGTTGATGTTTCAGGTACACAGGTTAATGAAGAGGTTGGATCACAAGCAGACAAGTCATCTCCCATACAAGAGTATGTCACTATCCCCATATGGACAAATGCTTTTGCTGCTGGAAAGGAAAATGGTGGTCCCCAAGTACCACCAGTTAACAACATGCATGGTCCTTCAGGCGCTGACAAAGGCAAATCTGGCGCTGACAGGACAAATTCAGACGTTGATGGCTCAAACGTTGACAACAACATTTCAGGCGTTGATAACCCAAACGCTGACAATCTTGATTCAGGCGTTGACAACACTTTTGAGCATATCTTCTCTTCCAATTTTGAACAAGGTGAACCATCAAATTTACATGAAGAGGTTCATACAACTATTGATGGAAGAGAGTCTGAAGAAGATATTGGCAACATGGATAATGAGATTGAAGACAACAGACTTTTTGAGGGAGAAGTTCTCACTTCTACTATGAAGAATCATCCCCCTTCTCAAATTATTGGGGATGTCATGACTCTTGTTCAGACTAGAAGATCTCGTCAGAATCTTGGTGGATTCATTGCCAATATACACAAGAAGGTTGATACCCCTCTTGTTCAAGCATGCTTGTTTGCCTGTTTTCTGTCACAACAGGAACCCAAGAAGATATTTGATGCTCTCAAAGAACTAAGTTGGGTGGAAGCAATGCAGGATGAGCTTTACCAATTTGCAATTCAGGATGTTTAGGAGCTGGTTGATTGTCCCAGGTATGTCAGACCTATTGGGACAAGATGGGTTCTTAGAAACAAGAGAGATGAAAGAGGTATTGTGGTCAGAAACAAGGCACGTTTAGTGGCTCAGGGATACACACAAGAGGAAGGGATAGACTATGAGGAGGTCTTTGCACCAGTTGCAAGGATTGAAGCTATAAGGATATTTCTAGCCTATGCTTCCTACATGGGCTTCATTGTCTCAAATGGATGTGAAGAGTGCCTTCCTCTATGGAACAATTGTTGAGGATGTGTATGTGATGCAGCCTCCTGGTTTTGAGGATCCAGAGAATCCAGACAAGGTGTATAGAGTCAAGAAGGCTATGTCTGGACTTCATCAAGCCCCAAGAGCATGGTATGGTACATTGTCCACTTATTTGGTGGAAAATGGATTCAAAAGGGGCACCATAGACCAGACATTATTTACCAAGAAGGCTGGTAAGGATGTTCTACTTGTAAAGGTCTATGTTGATGATATCATCTTTGGATCTACCAATCCAAAGATGAGGGAAGATTTCTCCAAGCTTATGACAGACAAATTCAAGATGAGTGCAATGGGGGAGATGAACTTCTTTCTAGGATTACAAGTTCAACAGAAAGAAGATGGTATCTTCATCTCTCAGGATAAGTATGTAGCAGAGATCTTGAAGAAGTTTGGCTTTTCTCCACATGAAAAGAGGGCTACTACTCCTATGGATAGAGAACACCCTTGGGGAAAGATTGGAGATGGAAAAGATGTGGATGTCAGGCACTATAGATCAATGATTGGTTCATTGATGTATCTCACAGCCTCCAAACCTGACATCATGTTTGCTGTGTGTGCATGTGCACGCCATCATGTGACTCCCAAAGAATGTCACCTTTTATGCTGTTAAGAGAATTTTTAGGTACCTAAGATGTTATCCAGATCTTGGCTTGTGGTACCCAAAAGATTCACCTTTGGAGCTTATTGCATATTCAGACAGTGACTATGGAGGTGATAAGTTTGATAGAAAATCCAAAACTGGTGGATGTCAGTTTCTTGGGAGCAGGTTGATATCTTGGCAATGCAAGAAACAAACAGTGGTGGCCAATTCTACAACTAAAGTAGAGTATGTTGCTGCAGCTGCTTGTTGTGGACAAGTCTTATGGATTCAGAACCAGCTGTTGGATTATGGGTATAATTTCATGCATACCAAGATATTTGTTGACAATAACAGCACTTTATGCATTATTAAGAATCCTGTACATCATTCTAAAACAAAACACATAGAAATTAGAAACCATTTTATAAGAGATTGTTTTGAAAAGGGTTTAATACAACCAGATAGGGTTGACACAGAAGAAAATGTGTCTGATTTACTAACTAAACCTTTTGATGCTGGAAGGTTTCAATACTTGGTAGCAAGTATTGGAATGATCAATCTCACATAATATGTGTTTTGGGGTCTTTTTGTAAAAGTATGTACAGGATAATGCATTATTATTGTTCTTTTTGAGGATTTAGATTTTCCACTATATTTTTCTATCACTGACAAAGGTTACCTTAACGCTGATAAGTGTTATTGTGACGTTGTCAGCAATATATTTGTCTAACGCTGACAAAGGTTTCCTTAACGCTGATAAGTGTTATCGGGACGTTGTCAGCAACAATGTTAGTTTTGTGGTTTTTAATCTACATGTGCAGGTGGTGTTAGCATTATACCATTGGATACAGAGTTGCTTATGGATCCTTGGAGAATCATTTGAGCATGTTTTTATTTTTGGATGATGGTTGAAATATTTATATTCCTATCTTGACATAAATTTTTTATGTTCATGCATATTTTTGAGCAACATATGTATCACAGTTTAAGGGGAGGTTTTAGGAACCTTTAGGACTTTTGGGTATTCTTATGATACTCTTATCACAATTCTAGATTGTGTCCACAGGTGAGTATGAGTTAGTTTTACTAAATCATGAGGCACTGTAGCATGCAAAGTTGATATACTATGCATGCTGCTAAGACATTTTTGGCCTAGAATTGGTTGTGGTCTGTTGGGAGACTTGGGAATAGTTTTATCATGGGATTTACCTGGGAGTAACAAGGAATTTTATGAGATAAATTCGTTGTTAAGAGTTTTGGTTAGCAAAGGACACTAGAGGATTGTTATGTCTATCTTGCATAAGCAAGTGTGCATAACTGGACAGTGCTTGCCGCCCTATAATAATTATCAACTTATAGGTTATCTTCACTAGGATAATTTACTTTGTTAAGGTCCTTTTTCATTTTTAATATTTTTATTTTTGGACGCTGACAAGTATTTTTCCAAGCGTTGTTGTGACCAATTTAGACGCTGACATGGCTTTGGCAAACGTTGACAAGAATATAGCCGTTGGGCGTTGATAGGTTATTTTTGACCGTTGATACCCATTGGGACCTACCTAGTTGTTACTTTTTGACAAATTTTGGGGGCGTAATTTTGGGAGCAGATAACTTTTAATTAATGCATGAGATAACTTATTTTCTTTTCAATATTTTCATCATGATATTTTGAAAATAGTTGCCTCATTTTTGACCAATCACATGCATATTTCTCTCCTATATATTTGGCTCCTATTTTAAACAGGGTACCTATCATTCTTGTCTAACCATTTTCTCCTATAATTCATCTTTCTAAATCATTCACAAACAGCTTTCAACAATTGCACCAAAATTTAAACCAAGTGATTTGGTATTGGGATTCAGGAGTCAACACAACATGATTGCATATTTGGACGATGATGATACTCTGTTTCCCCAATACACCCAGATGGTGGCGTATTTGAATGCATCCCCAATTAGGTATGCTCTTTCTCATGCTCCTCTCATCTCTGTCACACATATTAAGCAGTTTTGGAACACTGTTAGTTCCTCAACAGTTAATAAAGTGACTACATTATAATCTATTGTTCATGGGCGTACTTAGGTGGTTACTGAAGCCTTGGTTCGCCAGGCTTTGCATCTTGATGATGCAGATGGTATAACCACCCTTCCCATTCGTGAAATAGAACAAGGACTAAGGGCTTTGGGTTATCCTTTCCCTGATGAGGGAACTTCAAAACAAATATCATAAACAGGAGTTTCCCCCAGCCTGGAAGTACCTCATACATGTCATCTTACAATGTTTGAGTCCCAAGTGTACTGCATTCAATGAGATTAACAGATCCATTGCTAGTGCTATTGTATGCATTGCACGTGGGCAAAAGTTTAATTATTCTAAAATGATTTTTGATGGCATGTGTAAAAACAAAGGGAGTAAGATGACTTTAGCTTATCCCAGATTTTAACAAATGGTTTTTGATGTGCAAAATTACTGCACAAGGGATCATGATGATTTTTATGAGATCCCTGTGCAAAAGAAAGCAATTTTTACAAAGATGAACTCACCCCCTCACCGTGACTTACCCCTCACCCCAGCTATGCTTGCTGTTATTGCAGCAACACAACCCCAACCAGACCCTCAACCACAACTTGACCCAATACCAGAACCTTTACCTTCACCACAACACATGCAAATTGACCAAGAACCCTTTGACGCTGAAACATTAAATGTTCGCGTTGACACACCTAATCCAGACGTTGACACCATTCCTTCACAGACCCAAACACCCCTTAACCAACCCACATCCACCCAATCCACATCATCTTCTACCCCACCACAATATAGGTTGCAAAAACGCCAAAGGACTACTGGAGTGTTCTCCTCTAGTGGTCCTAGCCATGTAGCAGAGAGAACCACCACCACAAGTGTGGTTGGTGCATTGGATGAGGCTGGGACTATTGGCTCTGGCTTAGATGCAGGCCAAGACAGTCCTAACATCTTTAAGACCTCATCCATGCCCCATGAATCTAACTTGGGAGGTCAAATACCCATTTTAGAGGAGGGCAGATTGGAACCAGTGACATTAATGGAATTGACGGCTGTCTGCATTAGCTTGCAAAAGCAAAATGCAGACTTGGTACAAATTGTCAGTACTCAAGGCCTTGAACTCAAGCAATTGAGGGAGAGGATTATGTTGAGACTTAGATATCTTGAGTTGATATGACAAAACAAGATGAAGGACCTAATAGCAAATAGTTAGCTTCTATAGTAAGCTAGGGTTGTGATGTAACCCTAGTACCTCTATTATATAAAGAGGGTAGGCACCTTGGTTTTATTCATTCATTGACAAACAATGTAAACCATAGGTGTGTGTGCGTTCCTCCTAGTGTCAAGCCTATAAGGCACCAGGAGGAGTAGTTAGTAGCATTATTAATAGTAATCTTTATTAGTGAAAGCCTTGTTCTTGGTTATGATTGTATTCTTTATGATTCTGCTGTACATGTTATAATCATAATCATGATATCCCAGATGAGTCTAGATCCTAAGACTCAACAAGTGGTATCAGAGCTTATTGGCTCTCGATCTGGTTGATCTACAAGGTTTTTACGTATGTTATTTTTCTGCTTTTAGATAAAGGCTGTTGATCTAGGGTTTTTCCTAACAAACCCTAGATGATTCCTTCATGATGTTGCTGCTGTAAAGGTGTTGTTGCTGTTGTTAATTGATGCCGCTGCGTTCAGGTTCGTGATGGTGATTGTACTAGCTTTGGTGAGTTGATTCACGAATCAACAATGAACCCTAGTATGATCCAAGATGATGTAGTGTTTTGAAATGCTTATGAGATTCATATCAAAGTGGAGGTTTTGGTGTTTGTCTTTTTGTGGCTGTAGTAGCAGATGGGTAGGGTTTTTATAAACCCTAGGACGTATGCAGTTGCTAAGAGGGAACGTGAGACTTCATAGCATGGATCAGAAAACATGACGTATGTGTACATATCGGGTGTACAGATAGTGCTAAAAAAAGGGGACATATACTTGAAACACTGCTCATATAGTACCAATGTGAAAACACGGTGATAACTGTTCCACAACAGAAAACTATGGTGGTCCTCATATAGGTTCAATTCTTGGTTCGGTGCATGAGAGTACTCTCATAGGTACGCTATTCGTGATTGTCTTTGATAGGACTGATCGTAAGGTATGAATTTTTATTCATTCTTTGGATATGGCTGCCAAATAATTGATAGAATACGGTTTGATATTGCATGTCTTTAGGGATTTTGTTTGATTTATTCAAATAAATTCCTATAATAAATTTGACCGTATGGAACAAGTGTTTGGGAAGACACGTTTTGACTTTCCTATTTTTGTGGAATGTATTTTGGGATGTGATGAGGGAATCTTAAGTTTACAAAAGTCAGTTGTACGAGATATTTGGAGGAAAAGGTTTATTATTCTGACTTTTAGGGAGTTGTTTTGGAATGAATATAAAAAAACGTGTGGTGATGGTATGTCACATGTTCACTTCCTGATTTTGAGGGATTTGTATTTATCATATATATTTATGGATCAGTCATGGATAAAAGGTAAGTCATGGGCTGGAGGATGCTTTTAAGAAGTATGTGTGTCATGGTTGAATTTTAGGAGGTGTGGTTTATTTCCACAATAACTTCTATATTTATTTGATACGGGATATGGGATTTATATAAATATGACATGCTTGACATTTGTACTTCTGGTAATAAAAGATATATTTGGTACTGTGCTTATTTCAAATATCGTCCAACAGATTGTACTTCCCACAGCAACAGGTTTTGTGCCAGTTTAGCAACGGAGCGTGTGTCTCTAAAGTATGGAGGGAAGAATTGTTTGATATTAGCAACAGTGTTAGCGACATAGTGGTGACAGTTGGTTAGTGATAAAAAAAATTAAAATTTTTTTTATTAAAAAAAATGAAAAAAAAATGAGAAAAACAAAAAAAAAGAGAAGGAGGTTTGAGTTGCTACTGGTAGGTTTTCGTTATTTCTACTGTTGAGCTATGGTTCCTACTGGTCATTTATGTTTGTGGTGGTTGTGTTCTTGGTTCCTCCTAGTAATATTCGATGGTTCCTCCTGGTTGAATCATCGGTTCCTACTGGTCAGTTACTACTAGTCGGTTCCTACTGGTCCGTACCACTGGTTTGTTCCTACCGGTAGGATTTGGTTCTTACTTGATTATGGTTCCTGGTGGTTTGTTGTATACTCACTTTATTTTGTCGGTTTTGGTTCCTCCTGGTCAAGTAAGATTGCTACTATTCTGATTTAGTGACTAGTCTGATGTCACTATTGTTACGGGAGGAGGAGTTCTCAGCCATCATCATTTCATTGAGGAGATTCATTGAAGAAGACATTTGATTATCACTTATTCTATGTTGTAGTTGATTTTCATAGATTTTGTGTTCTTATCATATCTTAAAAGGGAATGGGCACCCATTTTAAGATAACTTGATTGGTTTGTATGGTGACGAAGACTCGACATATCTAGCGAAGGGGTACGATCTATTCATATCTTAAAAGGAGTAGCAGCCTTTTTAAGATATCTTGCTCTATGCGTACATTTGCTAAAACTTGAAGGGGTTACGTTATTGTGCTCAGTGTCTCATTTATTTGAGGATTTTGTTCAAGCTCGACGTCACGTGGTTCGTGCAAGACATAAGACACAAGTTTGGGAGATTCCACTTCTTCATCAAATTCGTTATACTTGATTTTCTTCATCGGTGATCTCTCCATGGAGCCTACTGGATTTGCCGTGCACTTCTTAAGGGGAAGACGATCCTTTTTGAGTTGATGTGACAAAAAAGGGAAGAATTCATGGATCAAGGGGAAGCTTAGCCTTCATCTATATTAGCTTCAAGGAAAGCTTGTGCTTACTGGTTTTGTCAAATCAACTAGGGGAAGATTGTTGGGACTTAGATATCTTGAGTTGATATGACAAAACAAGATGAAGGACCTAATAGCAAATAGTTAGCTTCTATAGTAAGCTAGGGTTGTGATGTAACCCTAGTACCTCTATTATATAAAGAGGGTAGTCACCTTGGTTTTATTCATTCATTGACAAACAATGTAAACCATAGGTATGTGTACGTTCCTCCTGGTGTCAAGCCTATAAGGCACCAGGAGGAGTAGTTAGTAGCATTATTAATAGTAATCTTTATTAGTGAAAGCCTTGTTCTTGGTTATGATTGTGTTCTTTATGATTCCGTTGTGCATGTTATAATCATAATCATGATATCCCAGATGAGTCTAGATCCTAAGACTCAACAGATTGTTATTTTGGATACTGCTAGCACAAGGCGTGGGATGGAGGAATCTTCCAAAGAGGAGGATGAGCAGATTAATGTGAGTGATAAGGGCTCACATGATGGTGAATCTTTGGGTGTTGCTGAGGCCCTAACTAGTTTGAAGAAGCAACCAGGTTTTGTTAGATCTCTGGTAACCCCTACAAATTTAGACTTGTCTTTTATAGCTATGTTGGAGAAAATTACAAGAGGCACTGAGACAGGTAATTTGGGCGTTGACAAGCAAAATTTGAACGCTGACACACCAAGCGCTGACATGAGTAAATTGGGCGCCGACAAAAGAAATTTGAGTGTTGACAGACCTGTAGATGAGGTTGATGTATTCCAGTCATCATCCATCATCAAAGAAGTTTCTTCACAGGTATTACCATCATCCTTACCCATCATTGATCCATTAGATAAGGGTAAAGGAAAAATGGTAGAAGTAGAAGTTCCAAAGAATGCAGCACAGGTTGAGTTTGATAGAAGGTTGGCTGCACAACTTATGGAACAAGAAAGAAAGAAGGTTGGTGAATCACCTTTTGTTTCCACTTCAGAAGAACAAGAAGGAAGTGATGAAGCTAGTTCAGACTCAAGTGTGATGATTATAGAACAACCAGAAAGACTTGAGTATGGTGATGATTTGGCAAGAGAGAAGTTGAATGAGTTGAAATTGCAAGTAGATTTTGATATGCCAGAAGTTGTTTAGATGTACCATGCTTGTGAAGATAGGTGTATGGAGAATCCAGATTTGACTATTTCAGACCAGATATGGGGTTTGGAGATTCTTCTAAGAGTACAAAAAGACTGCAAGGTAATTCTGAAACACAAAGCTAGCAATATTCTCTCAATGTTGAAAAGGGATAGAAGGGAGATGTACTACATGCTACTCAGATGTCATGGAATAGGATGGACCTACAAGAAATTGTTGGAATTATCCTTTGAAGAATTGGAGTTCAAGGCTTATCCCATTTGGGCAAGAGTGCAGGAAGAAAACACTCTAAGACTTCTTTCTGATGAAAGGAAAGAAGAACTTGTAGAAGAGATGGAGCTTAAGAAGGCAATGATTGTTCCCAGACCTTTGAAGAAGGGAGTTCCTCTTGAGTTTCCTAAAGATATGGATAGATTGAATCCAAGCGAAGCTGTTATAAGAAGGAGCATCAAGCTCTCACCATTGGAAGCTTTAGATATGGTACAAGTGTTACCTCTTGATTCCAGAAACCCTATTATAAGCTATGAAGAAGACGAATGTGGGTTTTGGAAGATTGGCAGGTATGGGAAAGAGGTACACACTTTTACTACACTTATATCTCTCTTTGCAAGTTTTGATAGAGAAGACTTGGTAGACATTTGGAGGTTGTTAGAGGCCAAGTATGAGACTGAAGCTCCTACTTCAGTCAATGCAATGAAACTTTGGTCAACATTCAAGAGAATGTGTGGACCAAGAGATGAAGATCCTGCTGTTTGGAAGGATCTTGAAGATGACCTCAGTGGTCTTCAATGGCGTTTGTATTCAGCTGCTGGTGTGTACTACTTGAGCTCTACAAAGTTTGCTGAGTATCTACTTGTAGATGGTCAGTATTCCATGTCCAAAGAAGTTTTGGAGAAGATGAAGACAACACAGCTGGAGATTGATTATTCAAGTGACGTGGCCAAAGATTTGATCAGAAATATTTATTATCAATATGATTAAGTTTGTAAGATTCCTCCTAGTTCTTAATGTTTATTCAGAAACTTGATTACTAGAGTAGATATCAAGTTTAGGGGAGGATTGTTGGGAATAAAATATAGCTAGTCCACTTGAGCGCTGACAAGAGTAAAACAAGTGTTGATAGGAAGAAAACAAACGCTGACAGATCAAGCGTTGACAAGAAGAAGTCAAGCGTTGATGGGTTGAAGACAAGCACTGATAGGATGATGTAGTCTACACGTATATTGTTTCTAGTTTGTTTCTAGTAAAGATAAGTTCAACATTGTATTTTCTGTAATTATCTTTACCTAGAATAGTTGATACGTAGACTCTTGTACAAGGCTTCTTATGTCTATAAAAAAAGACCTTTAGGTTAAGTTTCATATAAGTTTTTCATACGTTAAACACTTTCATTGTAAGCAAGTTTGTTATTATCAATCAAGTGAAAGTTTGTTTACATCTTTGTGTGTTCTTGTTTAAGTGTTAATTCCGCATAACACTTAGATTACTTTATACATAAACTAAGTTTCTCTTCGTGTATAACTTGATTCAATCTCGTATACACAAAGCTAAATCGATCTAAGTTTGAGATCAACAATCCAGTTAAGATGCGTTTATGCAAGATTCAAATATTAGTAGTTTGCAGGAAGTTATATATCTAATAACCTGGGACAATTAATGGACTATTAAGATCTCTTCGATGTTATCCAGCTTCCTGTGAAATTAGCATTCTTCAGTACAGATTATAAAAAGCTATGAGTTAGGTTGTAAGCAAATAATTTTCATCACATGATCATTCTACAAGAAGATGAGACAGATCAAATTAATTTAAACGAATAAAATGGTTATCATATTGATTTGTAGTTTGAATAATAATTAGTATGAGGTCTTAAGTATGTGAATTGATAAATTGTTTTAATTTTCGTGTGTTACTAAAGAAAGTTTAAAACTGTAATCACACGTTTGTCTTTATATTTTTCTGAACCTGGGACAATTTGGTATAAACGTTGAACTTTAAATAGGTGCCACAAAGAAAGAAAAAACGTATTATTGTCCCAATTATAGAAAAATCCATGTATGAAGCATCCAGGGATTAGCTGGTAAGCACGATTTCTGTAAACTTTATCTATAATAGAACTGTAGAAAGTTATAGGTAAAAAGAAAATATTTGCTAATTTGTCTACAAATACCTCTAGACAAGATATATTCTATAATGAAGCATCTTTGTAGTTTTTTGCAGCCTATAGTTTCAGGGGAGGTTTAGTCCCCACTCGGGGTTGCTGGAGTTTTAACAGAGTTAGATCCAAGAATTTTTCTCTCTTAAGTCTCAGAACTATACACGATACATTCTTGTAATGTGCGAATAGGTACTTTCAGAGTTAAGGTTATCTATTAATGATAGACAAGATGATGACTCTGATGGGCAACAGGGTGTTTGGATTCAACGGTGATTCTTGCAAACTCAGCCTTGGTGGCTATATATGTTTCCGGTTATTCTGAACAAACTGACGCACACTCTACTCAATTTATAGTGGAAGAATCAGTGACTTTTTCTACTTGGCCCGTCTTCATCCTGGTATTGATTAAAAAATGTAACAAATACTTTTATTAAATGTTTACAATGACAGAATTATGAAAGTTAGTTACATTTTCTTGCATTTTTCTCATCGAGGTTAGGATCAAGTCTGAGTTATTTTATAATAATTGCATTTTACCATAATTTTACTATGATGACTTGGAGGCAAGTTGTTTTTCACATAATATTATCTGTTCGTTTTTAGAGTCCCATCTAAATATTTTTCTTTGCAATATCATTATCATAGTAGATTTCCATCTTTTTTCTCTCGTGTTGAAATGGAGTTTATCGCTATGTGTAATAATCAAGTTGGCTTTTGCAGATTCATTTTCATCAAAAACATCATTTGTATGAGGATGAAGCTTGCCTTACTAAGAAGTTTGTTGCTATGTAGGTATGATTTTTGTTTTCTACTCATAGTATGGATTAAGACATGTCATGGCAAACTAACTCATTAATCTATCAGTACCTTTGTATAGTTTGATATGCAGTTTTCCCTTATTCTTATTAATCACATTCCTTAGTTTTTTTTGTTTTTATCCAGTTAGCAACTAACTTCACATATCGATGAAGCAATGAATAATGTATATCTGGAAGACGTCAACAACCTGACATGGGTGACGCTGAACTATATTGAGCGATGTAAGCTAGCTTGCAGACAACTAATTTTCCAGATGCACCATCCTCAAGCGCACCGGATCATTATAGTACAAATGGTTTTGAGCCATTACTTGAGTCAACTGAAACAATAGGCACAGAAACCGATCCTAGGTATCTTATGGCTGTGTCACATAGGACCATAAATTCGCCAATAGAAGAGTCCTCTTTCCCTTCACTCCCCACGGGTCCGTGTAGTAGTGCCCCAAAGCCTTTATGGAATAATACTACTATGGCATCCGACATAGTTCTGGAATTCGTTATTATTTATGGATCAGGTTAGTTAACTTTTCATGGGAAATTTGCAAAAAAAATGGTAAAATACAAGTTTGTTGCATACAATGACAAAATCATGAAAGTTAGTTACATTTTCTTTCTATTTCTCATCAGGGTTAGGATCAAGTCTGAGTTATTTTTACAATAATTGCATTTTAGCATAATTTTACTATGATGACTTGGAGGCAAGTTGGTTACCTATAGATATCTCAATTCTTAATGGATACCTTATTGCAGGTACCTATTAAACATAGTGGCACCTAAACGGTTAAAAGATGTGGCGGTGGGATTGTAGGATTGTATTGGGTTAGCGATCTGCAACTAGCTGGTAAGGTCGTTTTATAATGTTTTTTATGTGTAATTTATTCATGAAGATAACCTTTTGTGTCTATTTATTTAATAGACTAAAAAGTTCATTCGTGTAGAGTTACTGATCATGATTTTTTCTCTTTGGAGTTGGGAGTTGGCTTAAATTTATACAAATCTAAAAAAAGTACCTAGCCAACTTAAAAAAAGGTTGGCCAAACACCAGCTTAAAATATACCGAGAGAGGTCGCACAAACAACACAGGCAAAAGGCGACAAAGATGCACCGTAAGAACTGTTTTTCAAATATCATGTGATGACTACACCTTGAAAATTGCTTTAGGAAATTTAGAAATGGTGTAGGTAACTTACAGTTGTCATTTGTCAAGTTTCTACTCTCACAACATCAATGGAAATCACATCTCATATCAATATAAAGAGACAATTGAAATGAACTTAGTAGGGTAAGTGTCCTTTTTTTTTAACTTATGCACTATCTTTTAGTTTATAATCGTCATTTTAAAGAACAAAACTGAGATGCTGGTAATGGGCAATGGGAATTGCAGGACTTATGCGCTATCTTTTAATTTATAATCGTCATTTTAAAGAACAAAACTGACATGCTGGTAATAGGTAATTGGAATTGCAGGAGGTTAAGGTCCTTCACAACAGCCATCCAAACATTAACTTACATCAGCCATAATAACGTATACCTGAGGTTTGTAGTAAAAATCTTCTTTATTCAAAAAACTTGCTTTTCTCATAGGGATATTATATGTTCTGAAATTCTGGTATGGCCTTTACTAATTCATGTTAGTATTATAGGCTGGAATTAGTAGCTTACATAAGAAGTGGCATGGCCACTATAGATCTGTTACTTGCTTGGTGTTCTATATGGATCAATAACTTTTGAATTCCGCTGATGAGTGTGGATACTATATGGTTTCATAGCAAAAACTAATTGAAGCAGCTCTTACACCAACTATCGAGACACCTCCAGTTCTTTTTTACAAAGAATTCAATAATGTGTGTTATGTTGCAAGAAAAAATTGGCTCATATGATGGGGTGGCTTACATTTTAGGAGAGTTAATTTTACAAAAATCCTAAAAAAATAACCCTAAAACGATTAAAATCATGAATACCACCTGAACCAGTGAAGTTGAAGTTCGGAAAGGTATAAGTTCCTGATTCTGTTGTTGAACTACAGAATGTATGCAATCACTGTTACTTCATGTAGCTTCATACATAAGATGTTAGTCTTTTCTAAATTTGTCGACAATTTGTTTAACTTATATGTTTTAGTAGACATGTGTTCTTTTTGATTTACAGTATTCTTTTATTAGGTTTTTGATCTACTAAAATCTGTTTTGCAACAGCGTTGACATTCGCTTTGTCTGCTCGCAGGAATCATTGTTGTCGAGCCTAAGCGCGACAATGACACCATTTCCTACATTAGATGCTAAAAAAGTCAATTTCTGGTGATATTAATGCTACAACTATGGTGAGTGCTCTTCTTCATACATAAATAAGATATGTATAGTTCAAGATCTTTGCCTTATTATGGTTTGTTTTACTTAATCAGGATAAGGTAGCTTCTATGTTGCATTTGAAGAGATATTGGTTCTCGCTCACTTTGAAGTTGTGTTCTCAAATATAGAACCGAGTGATTGTAAGTTATTTAGATATCTTACTTTACTGATTTGTGTCAACGTAATGATTTTAATTAGAAATAATACTTTTGATCACATCCAAACAGTTGGTGGAAACTTTAAGGCAACACTACAATGTTTTCAGCAATTGTGAAAGTATTAAAGGTGCTCAGCATTCACAATTTTTTATTCTCCCATCTCTCCTTTTTCTCCCAATTACTATTTAAATGCATAAGAGTTGAAAACTGTTTCCCATTTGCAAATGAATAGGTGAGATTTTATTGTGTTTGATCTCAAACTGGTCAAATAAAAAAAGTTGAGCTAGAAAGGGATAGATTAAACAAGTTGAAAGGTGTTGATGGCCACCCTCAAAAAGGAACATTGAGTTTGTTAAATAGCTATCTAGATCAACTTCTATAACAAAAATCCTAAGAGTACGATGCTATGTCAAGTTTGTGTGAAGCAAACGACCAGTTAGCAATGTCTCGACATGTACTTATATTTCTGGATAAATCACAGATTTATAGTTACAGAAATCACAGTTATATTTATGGATGCATACTTTTCCACGTATTTCAGGACGCGGTCTGCCTGTTTCAAATGAAGAAGTAATTTTGATTGCTAAGGAAAAGGAAAAGGTTGGTGTATCAGACTCCATGACCACTTTAGAGGTTTGGTTCTGGACTGATTATGGATATAAAGGTAGTTCACTAAGTAATGGTTTAGATTCTTATATTCCAAACACACCGTATGATCAACCAAACGACCCTTTTACAGCTGTAATCTGAACACCCCTTATCAGCAAGAACTTAGAAGGTGATCACTTTTAGAATTGTGATGCATACATTATTACCTTATAACTGATGCATACACAATTACTTTGGTTTTAGAAGGCAAAGTCAGCGCGTGAAACTGAAAGTGAACCAATATTACACTTGGTGAGAGAGGTCTCACACAAAAGATTCTAATGCATTGGTGTTGGACTTATCGGCTGTTTATTTTACATTTGGTTTTTATCATTGGAAATGAAATACTGGGCGTAACTATTGTTTCATGCGGTAACTCAAAATACAGGTCTTGGAGATGATGTCTTTTCAGATGGGTCAATGCTAAAGTAAGGAAGAAAAGTGATTAGACGGTCTATGCAATGAGACGAAAGGTCATGGACGAATAGATCATTTAGAGTTGTACAAAATCCCAATCTGAAATACATGTTGTTCGTTGAAGTACTAAAGTTGAAAAGCCACAAACACGTTCCAAGACTCGAAGGCAACTTAACTGATGCTAAAATCAGCCTCAAAATTTTCACCAAAAAGAAGCAGCCAACTGTCCCGAAAGTACACTAGCAGCAAATTCAGAAACTCAAACCAAAGAAGACTCTTCTATTGCCTCTGTCACCACCACTATGGCTAACTCACCCGAAGGAAAATTTCATATTGAATTCAGGTTAGAGTCTATTACATTGCTCATGATTATGGCATGCTTTTGTCACCGCCTTATAAAAGTTTAATACCCCAACTGACATGCTGCTTTGCGAGGTATAGCTTTATTCTTAGTTTCCACTTTCTGCTCATTTCACTAACTAAAAGTGTAACTTTTACACTTTTTTAATTGCTTCGGGTGATGTTTTCTAAGCATCCCAAGTCATTCGGATGTAAAATCAGAATGGTTCATCAGATTGATGATATTGTCGATTTTGTGTGGGTTATCTATTTATAAATCAACTTAGAGGGGTTGTGCATAACAACATGAATTTGGGGTGACCTTCAGTTAAACGTAGCAGTGTCATGCTCTTTGGAGTATATTCTGGCTGAGCTCCTACCTTAAATGTAGGTAAAAAACTATAGATATAAATTAGTTCTCACTGATGTTCTCTAATTAGTGGTATCTTCAGATTTAATATGTAAGTGTTTACTATAACTTGATTTTAGGAGACTCTTAAGTCACGTGGACTAACGCCTGACACAACTTGTGTGGTTTTTTTATATCTTTCTGTATGGATATCTCGCTTATGCTTTCATAAGTTAAATTGAAGGATTATACCCATTTCTTTGCTTTTAAACCTCAAGTTTGAAATATATCAATTGTAATCTTAGTAATTATCAATAATGACTAAAAAGGGAATAGGCGTCACTGTTTATTCAGAAAGGCATACACTTTGAATTTTTAAGGTCGACTGATCTTAATCATGTACTTACAATATACCAACCTAAGTTTGAAATATATCAACCGTAATCTTAGTAATTTTAAGGATGGCCTAAAGGTATAATCCACCGAACAGGCTAAGCAATGACCTATGAGAATCCATCAAATAATGTTGTATGATTAAAACTCTGCGATTTAATGTTGTCTGGCTTATTGAGGTACTTATCAAGGACATTTATTTTCATATCTTACGTAATTATCCAAATTTTGTCCATTTTTTTGTAATTACGTACATTACCTTCAACATGCCTTTATTTTATTATTGGTTGTAATAAGGGTCACTCAATAAGGTTTCTTCACTTAAAATATCTGTTTTATCTCATGGTGTTTTCAAGATCTTGCTAACGAGTAAATTACATATCTGTTTTGACCATTTTACATGTCGACGTATAGTTGGTATTCGGCCCGGCCCAACAGGCCCGCGACCCACACACACCTAACTTATCCTTCAAGAAACCCTAGCACTATATAAACAACGCCAGGGGTCTCATTCTACATCAGGTTCTCTTTCTTAACCACACCTCTTATACAATATATCGATCAAATACTAACTTGACCGTCGGAGGTGGACCCGGGGCTCCGGCTTCGGGTCCATGTCTAACCGGTTTACCTTTGTTTGCAGCATTACCCAGGACCCGGGAAGACGACGAACGGCCCAGGAGAGTCGTCAGACCGGCCTAGCGAAACTATGCTCCAAAAAGTTGGCGCCATCCGTGGGACCCTGACTAAACTATGTTTCGTGGTCTCATATTACTAAAAAGAAAAGATTAATCCGAAAATTGGTAACCCTAATACTTTCATATTTTTGTTTTTCTTATACGCCGTGCCACGCGTACAACTTGATTTACCCAGTAAATTTAAGAATCGTATAATTTTAAATATTATCCCAAAGAGGTTTTCCAAATTATGGATCTAGCATAAAAACAAAACACTATCTGACTTATATGTGTTCTATTTATGCCTTTGGAAAACGTATGCGCTATAAGCAGATATTCATTACGAATTTAGGAGGTCACAAAACCAAAAATCTAAAAGTTGATGGATATACTGACTCTATGTGATTATCATATAATGATACTACTAATTATCATGTGATAACGTAAATCTTATACGTACTTTAGCATATGATTTAACTATGATGTGAGCGAAACATCTGCTTCAGAAGCGGACTGTTTTAATTATATTCAAAGATTACGGATAAGTATAAATAATATACGAATCTTCTTTTTTATATGTGAGATATTCATTGAGTTTAGAAACGATTCAAATATTGATGGTATCTAAATATGCAACGTATGAAGATGATTTATTCATTAACCTTTTTTTTTATTTTTGGCAAATATTTACAAAAAAAAATACCAACGACAATTTGCGGTTATAAAAACGAATGTTATATTTTTTATTTTATTTTTTTACTCGCGGTTATGGTCTGTCTTTCCATGTTCGTCCACACGTTCGGATTTATTTTATTTTTTATTCGTGGCCATGGTATGTCCAGCCACCCTCGCCCGCACGTTTAGGCATATTTTATTTTTTAACTGCGGTCATGAGCCGCGCCCATTCTCGCTATTCCGCATGGTTGTTCATATTACTAAATGATATTACGCATATCTTTTAACTTAATAAGAAGATATGATTTGTCTTTTAAAATTAGTAACAATATCCTCTTATATTTATTTTTTTAAAGGGATAGTATATTCTCCATATCTTTTAAATAGGTAGTACGATATTACCTATAATTTCAAAGTGATAAAAGATATTACCTATATCTTTTATATTCAAAGAATCTTATTGATATTTTTCATATTAATAAAAGATATTATTTCTTTTTTAAATTTAGTAAGGATATATTCTAATATTTTATTAAGTTGTAAAGTATTACGCATATTTATTTCTAACAAGGTAACAAGATATTACCTAATTTTTTTTATATTAATAAAAGATATTCCGTATATCTCTTAACTTGGTAACAAGATCTAATATATCTTTTAGCTTTGTGTGAATTTCTTTTATTCCGATAAATATTCGCATCTTTTACTACATATCTAGATAGATACTTTCATGTCCAGGATTAAGTGATTACTTATTATACATATATATATATATGCTAGTCCGTACACTCAGATATCTTCTGCCCACGGGCGTACGCGTACACATTGTTTCCACGTTAAATAAGAGGAATGAGTTTAACCTACTAATTAAACTTGTCGTGTAAGAGGGATGCAACCCCAACGACCATGGATCATGTATCCTTGTTAGACACCTTGCTATCAAGACGTTGTAGTAAGTTACGCAAACCACATGACTTATGATGGACTTGCAAAAGACACACTGTGCATGTCTAACAAAATTTTGTCATACATTTGAACGTCCTTATGGTAGTAGCGGTACGCCGCACGTAATGGCATAGCTCATCCCATAAGTTAGTTAAGATACGTCTTATACTATGTGACAATTCGCAGTTGAGGCAGGACCCGTCCGCGTTGGTTCGCACGTCCGAACCCAATTTCCATATTTTGTACGCGGCTATGGTACGTCCATTCGCGCTGGTCTACGTGATCGTAATATTTTGAATACTTGATTAAGTTTATTACTACTAATCGAGTGTAGCACCATTAAACTTGGGGGGCTACTAGGGTATAATAATACCACTATTTATGTGCACGCCACACAAATATCTTTGGATATATTTCTTTGCCGCAGAAGTCCGCCTTCTTTCGGGTTATTCCTTTGCCATGGAAGTATCTCTTCCATTGGCTTATTCCTTCGTCGCGGAAGTACTCCTTCCGCGTGCTTGTTTTTGCGCCATGAAAGTATCTCTTCCATTGGCTTATTCCTTCGCCGCGGAAGTACTCCTTCCGCGCGCGTCTTCCGTTGCCATGGAAGTATCTCTTCCATTGGCTTATTCCTTCGCCGCGGAAGTACTCCTTCCGCGCGTGTCTTCCTTTGCCATGGAAGTATCTCTTCCATTGGCTTATTCCTTCGCCGCGGAAGTACTCCTTCCGCGCGCTTATTTTTGCGCCATGAAAGTATCTCTTCCATTGGCTTATTCCTTCGCCGCGGAAGTACTCCTTCCGCGCGCGTCTTCCTTTGCCATGGAAGTATCTCTTCCATTGGCTTATTCCTTCGCCGCGGAAGTACTCCTTCCGCGCGCGTCATCCTTTGCCATGGAAGTATCTCTTCCATTGGCTTATTCCTTCGCCGCGGAAGTACTCCTTCCGCGCGCGTCTTCCTTTGCCATGGAAGTATCTCTTCCATTGGCTTATTCCTTCGCCGCGGAAGTACTCCTTCCGCGCGCTTATTTCTTCGTCATAGAAGTATTTATTCCATTGGCTTATGCCTTCGCCATGGAAGTATCTCTTCCGTTGGCTTATTCATGCGTCGTGGTAGTATTCTTCCACGTGCCTATTATTTTCTCCGTGGAAGTGTCTCTTCCACGTGCTCATTATCATTTGCCGTGGAAGTATCTCTTCCACGTGCTTATTATCTTCGCCGTGGAAGTAATTCTTCCACTGGCGTATTATCTTCGTCGTGGAAGTATCTCTTCCACGTGCTCATTATCTTTGCTGTGGAAGTATCTCTTCCACGTGCTCATTATCCTTTGCCGTGGAAGTATCTCTTCCACGTGCTTATTGTCTTCGCCGTGGAAGTACTCCTTCCACTGGCTCATTATCCTTCGCCGTAGACGTATCTCTTCCACGTGCTTATTATCCTCGCCGTGGAAGTATCTCTTCCACGTTCTCATTATTTTCGCCGTGGAAGTATCTCTTCCACGTGCTCATTATTTTCTCCGTGGAAGTGTCTCTTCCACGTGCTCATTATCTTCGTCGTAGAAGTATTCTTCCACGTGCTTCTTATCTTTGCCATGGAAGTATCTCTTCCACGTGCTCATTATCTTCGCCGTGGAAGTATTTTTCCACGTGCTTCTTATCTTCGCCGTGGAAGTATCTCTTCCACGTGCTTATTGTCTTCGCCGTGGACGTATCTCTTCCACGTGCTTATCATCCTCGCCGTGGAAGTATCTCTTCCACGTGCTCATTATTTTCGCCGTGGAAGTATCTCTTCCACGTGCTCATTATGTTCGCCGTGGAAGTATCTCTTCCACGTGCTCATTATCTTCGCCGTGGAAGTATTCTTCCAAGTGCTTCTTATCTTCGCCGTGGAAGTATCTCTTCCACGTGCTTATTTATCTTTGCCGTGGAAGTCCACGTGCTTCTTATCTTCGCCGTGGAAGTATCTCTTCCACGTGCTTATTATCTTCGCCGTGGAAGTATCTCTTCCGCGTGCTCATTACCTTTGTCGCGGAGGTATCTCTTCTACGTGCTCATTATCCTTCGCTGTGAAAGTATCTCTTCCACGTGCTTATTGTCTTCACCGTGGAAGTACTCCTTCCACTGGCTTATTATCTTCGCCGTGGAAGTATTCCTTCCACGTGCTTATTATCTTCGCCGTGGAAGTAATTCTTCCACTGGCGTATTATCTTCGCCGTGGAAGTATCTCTTCCACGTGCTCATTATCTTTGTTGTGGAAGTATCTCTTCCACGTTCTCATTATCCTTTGCCGTGGAAGTATCTCTTCCACGTGCTTATTGTCTTCGCCGTGGACGTATCTCTTCCACTGGCGTATTATCTTCGCCGTGGAAGTATCTCTTCCACGTGCTCATTATCTTTGCTGTGGAAGTATCTCTTCCACGTGCTCATTATGTTCGCCGTGGAAGTATCTCTTCCACGTGCTCATTATCTTCGCCGTGGAAGTATTCTTCCAAGTGCTTCTTATCTTCGCCGTGGAAGTATCTCTTCCACGTGCTTATTATTATCTTCGCCGTGGAAGTATTCTTCCACGTGCTTCTTATCTTCGTCGTGCAAGTATCTCTTCCACGTGCTTATTATCTTCTCCGTGGAAGTGTCTCTTCCACGTGCTCATTATCTTCGCAGTGGAAGTATTCTTCCACGTGCTTCTTATCTTCGCCGTGGAAGTATCTCTTCCACGTGCTCATTATCTTCGCCATGGAAGTATTTTTCCACGTACTTCTTATCTTCGCCGTGGAAGTATCTCTTCCACGTGCTTATTGTCTTCATCGTGGACGTATCTCTTCCACGTGCTTATCATCCTTGTCGTGGAAGTATCTCTTCCACGTGCTCATTATTTTCGCCATGGAAGTATCTCTTCCACGTGCTCATTATGTTCGTCGTGGAAGTATCTCTTCCATGTGCTCATTATCTTCGCCGTGGAAGTATTCTTCCAAGTGCTTCTTATCTTCGCCATGGAAGTATCTCTTCCACGTGCTTATTGTTATCTTCACCGTGGAAGTATTCTTCCACGTGCTTCTTATCTTCGCTGTGGAAGTATCTCTTCCACGTGCTTATTATCTTCGCCGTGGAAGTATCTCTTCCACGTGCTCATTACCTTTGCCGTGGAAGTATCTCTTCCACGTGCTCATTATCCTTCGTCGTGGAAGTATCTCTTCCACATGCTTATTGTCTTCACCGTGGAAGTAATCCTTCCACTGGCTTATTATCTTCGCCGTGGAAGTATTCCTTCCACGTGCTTATTATCTTCGCCGTGGAAGTAATTCTTCCACTGGCGTATTATCTTCGCCGTGGAAGTATCTCTTCCACGTGCTCATTATCTTTGCTGTGGAAGTATCTCTTCCACGTGCTCATTATCCTTTGCCGTGGAAGTATCTCTTCCACGTGCTTATTATCTTCGCCGTGGAAGTATTCCTTCCACGTGCTTATTATCTTCGCCGTAGAAGTAATTCTTCCATTGGCGTATTATCTTCGTCGTGGAAGTATCTCTTCCACGTGCTCATTATATTTGCTGTGGAAGTATCTCTTCCACGTGCTCATTATCCTTTTCCGTGGAAGTATCTCTTCCACGTGCTTATTATCTTCGCTGTGGAAGTAATTCTTCCACTAGCGTATTATCTTCGCCGTGGAAGTATCTCTTCCACGTGCTCATTATCTTTTCTGTGGAAGTATCTCTTCCACGTGCTCATTATCCTTTGCTGTGGAAGTATCTCTTCCACGTGTTTATTGTCTTCGCCGTGGAAGTACTCCTTCCAGAGGCTCATTATCCTTCGTCGTAGAAGTATCTCTTCCACGTACTTATTGTCTTCGCCGTGGAAGTACTCCTTCCACTGGCTTATTGTCTTCGCCGTGGAAGTACTTCTTCCACTCGCGCATTATCTTGGCCGTGGAAGTACTCCTTCCATTGGCTCATTATCATTCGTCGCGGAAGTACTCCTTCTGTTGGCTCGCTGTATTCGCCGCGTAAGTACGTCTCTCGTCGACTCGTTATTCATGTCACGGAAGTACGTCTTCCGTTGGCTCATATATTTGCTGTGGAAGTACGCCTTCCGCGGCGAATTTCTTTGCCCGACAATTTGAGTGATTTTTCCAAAGTTGATATTGTTTGACCGTAATTAGACGGAGTCTGATCAACTACGTTTTTTAGTTCGGGAAAAGACGTTTGGAAAATCATTGTCAAATTTGTGGCCGTAAGACGGATATAATATCCGCATAAACATGCCACAGAAGTACGTCTTTTGTTGGCCTTAAGACGAATGAAATATTCGCGCTATGCTGCATCATTAGTAGGTATAAGAAGTACGCCTTCAAATGTTCACGATGCAGCATACGGGTTCCACCTCCACCTTCACAAAACCTTCTTATCATCCTCATGTTAGAGATGAATAAGAATGATACCTTGCCAATGCCAGTGTTACCCCGGCTATAGAACGCGTTTTCTTCTTACGGGGTCTTTACCGTCAAGTAACGGGAAACCAAGCATTCGAGCACAACCACCCGTCTTACGTATACGTGTTTTCCCATTTCTTTCGACGTGGATATGCTTACAGGTAGCGGATATGGTGTGAAGTCTAGTAACCTCAGTGACAACCTCGCATACTAGACTGGGGGGACATGATGACGTATAGTGGCTAGGCTCACTATTCGTAACCCCAAACCATCATCTTCTCGCTAAAAGTAGCCCATTACGAGTGGAGCCATATGTTACGGACAACCCATTAGGATGTCCTAGCAGCAAGCCGCACGCGGTTGTTTAGTGAGCATGATACACGAATGAGTCTAGCATAACATGATCATGGACCATATCATACTAGACTGGGGGACATGTCGACGTATAGTTGGTATTCGGCCCGGCCCAACAGGCCCGCGGCCCACACACACCTAACTTATCCTTCAAGAAACCCTAGCACTATATAAACAAGGCCAGGGGTCTCATTCTACATCAGGTTCTCTCTCTTAACCACACCTCTTATACAATATATTGATCAAATACTAACTTGACCGTCGGAGGTGGACCCCGGGGCTCCGGCTTCGGGTCCACGTCTAACCGGTTTACCTTTGTTTGCAGCATTACCAGGACCCGGGAAGACGACGAACGGCCCAGGAGAGTCGTCAGACCGGCCTAGCGAAACTATGCTCCAAAATTACAGGCTTATATATGGTTAGTAATCTGTGGGTTTTGGACATGCTAAATGCGTATAAGAGCTATGGGCATTTGAATCACCTCAAAATTTATGGAGTGACGATATCTTATGGCACATAAGCTGAAGCCGGTGTATTATCATGTCAACGCGTTCGAGATGCGTCGACCGAAAGAGCGTTCGAGAAGCTAACGAGTACATGTTTAAGAGAAAGATAGAGTATCAAGTAGGTCATTAGTGTGGTGAGATGGGGCAAGATTTTTGGGGTGCTTAGAAGTGGCAACGTGAATTCGAGTAGAAACAGGTAGCTATTACATTATCATAACACCCTTTATTATGCTTGCTGAATCACTTAGGTGTGTTTTTCTTGAAGTATTAAACTTAAACTAAAGTTATTGTTGTTGCTTCTGTGATACAGTATTATTTGTCATTTAATTTAACAAGCAAACACATACCAAAACATACAGATGTAATAATAAAACACACATAAAAGCTATAAAGCCTTTCTTCTATATGCATTATTAAATAACAGTTACTTGTAATGTAAGCTTGCATGAATAAGTCTTTGAGGACAAGCTTGCACACTTTTTCATCTATTAACTAAGTTTTTCGACACTTGAGGGTCCCCATTTATTCTTAGTTGCATCTTCTTTTCTATTTATTTTGACTCTTTGTATAATGTACCTAGACTGATAAAAATATAGTTAATTGGATATTGTTCCAACCGAATAATTTTTCTTAACTAAAGTCACCTTTATAAAATGGTACTCTCTTTAATCTAGGTGCATGATACGTCTTCATCTAGGTGCATGATACTTGAGTGAGGATCATCTATTGTTGGAGCAGCTAGCATGGATCTCATTGATCTCATATACGAAATTATGAAGCAGAATTTCAGGTGTGTGCTTATAGTCTATTGTATTGACACTTTATTTTTTATAATTATAGTTTAAATTAATTATTTGAATATTACTACTTTTGTGTAGGAATTGCCCCCACAGTATGAGTCACTATTGGTGTTTTGTTTATTTCCAGAAAGGAGCAATGCCAATGGAAATATGCAAAGGTTTGGGACTGTATGAACTGAAGAACCAAAAGTGGCATATACAAGGGAAGTGTGCACTTAGAGGAGACGGGCTATACGAGGGGTTGGACATGCTATGTTTTGATCAATAACCCAGCTTTTTCAATGTATATTGAGAACACATGAAAGCCTCAGATAGTTGTTGTGCATGACACCCTGATTAGTAGTACTATTTGCATAAATGTAAAAATGACGCTGCATGCTGTGAGGGTGTTTTATTCAGAACTCTAATATAGTAGTATGTATTATGAAAAGCATAGTGGGCTGAATTTGGTGGGTTTTCTTCAAGTTTCTTTTGCGCTAATCTCTTTCAAGTTTGATACAATGCAGCTTTGTTCACAGGTGAAAAAGAGATGATATAAAAAGTTTTTTAATTCAATACTTGGTTACTGTATCATTTTATGATCTCTTTTTCAGTAATATGATTTGTTATTTCTTTTTCAGTGATATTGTTACTCCATAAAATATTTAGTTACAATGCAGCTGCGTTCGCATATAGTAACATATTTAGATAAGATACACTATTAAATTGAAAACAAAAGCACACGAGCAGTCATTGTGACCAAGTCATTTAATTCCTTGGTATTCTTTTTATGATCTCTTTTTGAGTGATATTGTTACTCCGTAAATAAATATAAACAAAGAACAACTTGCAGTCATTATTGAACTGATTGATAAAAGAAAGATATGAAGATAATGTGGTCAAATATTTAAATCTCACATCCTAAATTAAAAGATACGAAGATAATGTGGTCAAATATTTAAATCTCGCATCCTAAATTAAAAGATACGAAGATAACGTGGTCAAATATTTAAATCTCACATCCTAAATTAAGACGAGTTCAAATATAACCCTCCTTCACATCTAGGATAACCTTTTCTAAGAAGTTAAAAGAAAACTAAGTTTTTTTTATCACATAGATTAAAGAAATAAAAAAAATGAGAAGCTTAAAACTTATAAATAATTACAATCATATTAAAACACTCAAACAACTACTGTAATTATTTAACTATTGTATCTTACAAGTACATCCAAACACCACCATCTGCTTTTATTAAAAATATAATATAACAAGGATGATGTTTCATCATTTTATAATAAATATTATGACACCACTAAATATAGAATGCCAATTAACTTTCTAAAATTTACTACAATAAAACTTATTTATTTATTATCGATACCAACAACGTTAACTTTATATTTTAATATAAAGATGATGACAAAACGACAAGGTGACACTCGCACTCGATAAAGATCATGTTGCAGCAGTAGAACATACAAGACCAGGTGGTAAACTCTCGCTATTGTAACCAAAATTTAAAATTGCATTCAATAAAAACACCACAATTATACCTTATAGATCCTTTTGATGATATTGTGAATCGTTTTTATCTTGAATTACAAAGCATTATTTGACAATCAAAACCTTATGAAGAGACCTATTATGTTGGTATGCTTTTAGCATAACAATGCATGTTAGTCACAATAATGTGTGTTCAAATTGTTTTTAAAATGTATATATTATTTCCTTGTTTATTATCACAATTGTTATTAAAGATTGTTAAACAACAAATACAAAACACCACGACCGATTATACATTAAAAACACTATACTAAAAACAAATTACCAACAAATATACATCAAATAAAAAAGTAAAAAAAAATCCGAAGTCATACCCATCAACGGAGGATACAAAAATATAGATACCGCATAAAAAAGATATAAAAAACAATCAGGAGTCATACCTGTCAATTGGACATTACAGACAAATATTTACAAAAAAAAGAAGTTAAACGATAATCAAAAGTCATACCCGTCCATCATACGGGTTTTGCCACTAGTATATATATATATACATATATATATATATATATATATATATATATATATATATATATATATATATATATATATATATATATATATATATATATATATATATATATATATATATATATATAATTTGGATCAAATAAGAACTTTTTATTGTTGTAAAAATAGGAACCCATTCATTGATTGCCAAGTGGATATTAATTATAAAGAAAACTAAAAATTAGAAAAATTGACCAAAGGGTATTATTGAGATTCTACATTATTTTTATTCAACAATCTTAATAACTCTAGTAATAATAATCAATATCCCCTATCTACCTTTTCATAATCATAGCCTCCATCTTTGTACTCTCTCCATCTACTCCATCTTCATACTCTCTTCATCTTCATTTGAATAAAAAAGCTACCTCAGATCTATTAAAAACTCTCCACCACCGATCGGTAGCAAAAAAAATCATAGATCCATCGTCATTGGCTTTTAGTTTCTGTTCAAATATGTTGGATTTTGCTGACGTCGATGTATCGCCGCTACATCGGAACCATCTTGAAATTTATCTCCGGTACACCAGTACATAGTGGTATACCTCTCCGGTACACCGGTACATCTTGGAATGTATGGCCGGTACGCCAGTACCATCATGGAACGTATCACTGGTACAACGATACCATCTTAGTGTGTCTCGTCGGTATATCGGTATCATCTTGGAATGTGACGCCGGTACATCGATACACCGATACCATCTTGCTATGTGTATCGAGTTTGTTAAGTGATGATGTTCGGTTTCAGCGTGTCTATACAAAACTAGTAGTTAGATTTGTTCGTAAGGGGTGCATATTTATGTCACAGAACCATGATCGTAGGTTAGAACAATTTATGGCAGTAATCTAGTAGCTAGTAGCATAGTACTAGTTGAAAAGTGTTTAGAAGTACACTATTAGTGTTTATTTAAATTTTAAATATTATTCACGTAGGAAAGTCATGTTTCTATATAGTTATCTTTTTTAAATAAATTTTGTTATTATCTAGATTACTTTTTTCAAAAGATGGTTACTCAAAATAGTAAAAATTAAAAAATGTACCATATCTCAGTTACCAAAATATGGTCCGTGAAAACTGATGACAAAACTTAATTCGAAAAGTGTGATATTCTCCAAAACACCCTTGGAATTCAATACATTTAATAAAATGTCTATCATTTATTGTTAATGTAATCAAAGACTAATTATAAAATCCAATGGTGGAGATTAGTTCTCGTTTTAATAATTTTAAAAAATCTCTCACATTAACCCTCCTATATATATATATATATATATATATATATATATATATATATATATATATATATATATATAAGGGAGCGTTATTGTGGTGTACAGTCTTAAAATGTGTTATAATAAGAACAGTTTTGGATCATTGGATCTATTATTTTAGAAGAGATCTAAATTTAGATAGATGGATGACATGATTGTAATATACAAGAAAATGAATGGCAATATTTAGTTATCTACCACCAACATTCATTTCATGCGTACCTTTAATTCTCATACGAATCTTACTGTTTCTTTTTGGTTTCCTTTGACTTTTTTTTTCTTTCACTTTAATTATTTAATTTTTAAACCAATAAAAACAAGTGATACAAATTTTTTTCATCCGCAGTATTAAATTTATCATGGTATTTCATCCTTTTTAATTTCAACTCTTTTTAACACAAATAGAAAATGATTATTTGATGATACATAAATCAAAATTCATATAAAAGTGATACAATTTATTACCCATTTGTCAGCACTTGAAAGTAATACACACACTTTCCATGACACATAAACATAAACAACGTATTTTGTTGATACAAATGTAAATCACCATCGACATATTTTATAAAAGTAACATACCACCATAAATAAAACTGATATAGCAACAAGGATAAGCTTTTGCAATCATAAACCCAAACATGGGTCATCCAATAAAAATAGGTATTTGTTGCCCTTGTAAAAAACTAAAATAGTTACATAAGTGCTACAAAATACCTCGAAAGCAAACAAAAAATATGTAAAACAAGTTACAATCGAAAAAGGTTTAAATCGGCATCTAGATGACCTCTCGGACCGAAAAAAGATATTTGAAGTACGATACACACACATGTATAGTAACGTTTACCTTTTCACTTGTACCATTCCACCCATAAACTCATGTGTGTCATATCTTTGTAATTTTTATCCATTTATAAAATTCTATATACATGGCTTCCACACACAAATTAACCAATGTTCAAACTATTCTCAGTAATACATACACACACATCAGAACTGAAACATGTTAAAATTTTCTAATACAAGACTTACATAAAATAATAACATATATTATTAATTAAGTGATACAAAACTAAATAAACAAATTAATTCAATGATACGGATGTATGCAACATTACAATATAGAACATAGCTATTCCATTATTTTTATTGTCGCACAAACCAATAGCTAGTCAATAAAAAACACATTTAAATGGTTCTACTACTCAAGTACTCGCTCACATGAGCGCCCCAAAAATAACAATGAAGAACTTGATAATAGAATGAACACACATCACCTTAACTGATTGTATCACCATGGAAAATGCAATAAGGTACTATCTTCAGATACATATGAAATTGATTTCGGCAATATGTATCAATGGTTATAAATCTATCATGGCTTCGTCAAGTTTCTGATGGGTTAAGTTTCAAAAAAGGTTTGATACATCAAGGTATCAAGGGCGTCGACAAGGCTTTTATCTCTACAAGGTTTCGTCAAGGGATTGATAAATCTTGGAAAGTGATATATAGTATATGGTATCGTCAATGATTTTATCACTCATTGGATTATTCAAAGCTGTTGTCACAGATCTTATGGTGGATGCGTCAAGGTTTCAACAAGAGCTAAAGCGGCTAGTGTTCAATTCGGTATCAATGGTAGCAGATCCGGTATCTATTCCCTTTACTTGTCGTGAAAAAAAGCAAGATCAATATAGAGATTGTTAATACGTATGGGTTGTGGTTTCAGTCGGTCCGGGTTTGGATAAACACTCTAGCCTGGATATGAGGAACTAACATCGATAATGGATCGTCGCCGCCGCCGCTGTTGAGGAACTAACGTCGATAATGGGGCATTGACTTTTTTTTGGTGAAGGGTATGACCATCATCCCATACGGATCCACTAACTATCAATAGTCAGACTTAGGTTTTCATGAGTTGTAGTTCTTGTTGAGAGGTTGAATGATATATGGGAGATTCAATTTTTAGTGTGAGAGTATGAGGGCTCGGTATATTGTAGATATCATTTTGTGAAGTTGTGGTTTTTGTGGTAGGTTTTGAGATGAAAGACTTAGGTGATAAATGTCTAAAATAGCCTTTTTAGTATTTTATTTTTTCTTTTAATGATAAAATCATAAAATCCATGTGTCACACCACTACTGGTGCCTATTATAACGCATTTTAAGTTGTAACACACTTGAACACAAATCTATATATATATATATATATATATATATATATATATATATATATATATATATATATATATATATATATATATATATATATATATATATATATATATATATATATATATATATATATATATATATATATATATATATATATATATATATATATATATATATATATATATATATATATATATATATATATATATATATATATATATATATATATATATATATATATATATATATATATATATATATATATATTGTTAGCCTCAAAATATTGAGTCAAAAAAGAATGTTCGGTCATATGTTTATTGTGTATCGTATAATAGAACGTTGTAATACGTAGTAGATTAGTCGTGTTATACGGGCTTAACTTTAGGCTAAAGTTCATTCATAAGTAACTAAAGCCCAAAAGGAAAGCCCGACCCATTAGACTATAGTCCATAAACAAGCCCGCATGTGGGTGGACTATAAATACCCTTCCTAGCATGTTAGGAAGGGTGTTGGTCACTTTCATTTTCTCTCACTAATCTAATTCTCCAAAAGTTCCAACAATTTTCTCTCTACTTTCTCTCACTACTTTCTCTCTCTAGGATTCATCTATTTTCTACCTTTCTTTCTTATTTATTCATCACAAATTAATGGGACAACAATTGGTATCAGAGCTAAGGATTTGCTTATTGTGGTTTGCTTTCTATCTCGGATTACAAGGTAAAACATCTCACCTTTTTGTTGGTTTCAAGTCTTGGAATTTTTTTTCCTCACTCCGATCAGAATATTGCGATCGCAAAAACCCTGGGGTTTCTACATTGAGATTGAATATTCCGATTCCATCTTATGATCGTGTATTGTAATCTAGTATTACGATTGTGTATTGCGATCTAGTATTACGATCGTGTCTTGCGATCTAATATTACGATCGTGTATTGCGAACTAGTTCTTACAATCAGATATTACGATCTTGTGCTTACGATCAGGTATTGCGATCACATCTTACGATCAGGTATTGCGATCTCATCTTACGATCAGGTATTGCAATCTACATTGCGATCAGACTTGCGATCTACATTGCGATCAGACTTGCGATCTAGCATTGCGATCAGACTTGCGATCTTGCGATCAGACTTGCGGTCTAACACATTGCGATCTGATATTGCGATCACACGTTGCGATGGGTATTCCGATGGGTGACATTGTGATGGGTATTCTGATGGATATTGCGATGGGACATTGAGCTCTGTTTGGTTAAATTTTGTTTGAGTATTTTTTTAGACTTAGCCACTATCTAGACTTAGCCACTATTAGGACAAGTAAAATCAAATTTTTTTCCCTACTAGTTTTTGGCTATCTCTAACTCAATTTCAAAATTTGGCGATACAAAAATTTTTCAGCTTACCGTTTTGTCAGACTAAGGAATTTATTGTCGGACTGAGGAAAAAATCAGAATTTTCGAAATTTCAACTTCAACAACAATCAACACATCTACTTAAGATCCATATTCACTTCATCATTTCAAAGAATATTGAGATGGATTCTACTGCAGAATATCGTGTGACGAACAACAACATAATGGTGGCGGGTAACAAAGAGAGACCACCAATGCTTGTGTCGGGTCGATATGATCAATGGCAATCCCGTTTTCTATGTTATCTTGACACAAAACCTAACGGTGATGCTTTAAGGCAATGTATTTTTGATGGACCCTATAAACTCGCAAGGATAAATATTCTTGCACAACCAGCCACAGACACAACTGAAGAACAACCAACTTATGAACGTGATGAAAAAAGAAACAATCTCACACCAGAGAACCGTGCTTGGTTTGATGTAGAAAAGGAAGCAATCTACTTAATTCTCAGTGGCATTGGAGATGATATTTATTCCACGGTTGGTGCATGTTCTACTGCTAAAGAAATGTGGACGGCTATTGAAAGATTGCAACAAGGTGAATCACTTAACAAACAAGACATGAAACTAAGATGTTTTGGGACTTTGGCAAGTTTACATCAAAGGATGGGGAATCAATTGATTCTTATTACTCCTGATTCTACAAAATGATAAATGACATGACCCGAAACAACTTGCAAGTTTCCACCATGTAAGTCAATGTCCAATTTCTACAGCAACTTCAACCAGAGTGGACACGATTTGTTACCTTAGTGAAACAACAAAAAAAGTTAGATGAAGTTTCATATCACACGCTCTTTGATGTTTTGAAACAATTTCAAAATGAAGTAAATGAACTTCGAGTTGAACGTGCTGCAAAGGTTTCAAATCCACTTGCTTTGGTGTCTACCACTCAACGTTACCCAGATTATCATTCTCGTGCTCCAAAGACCTACTACACTCAATCATCATCACCACGATCATCCACTGCGTCTAAGTCACATGATCCAACAAGATCCCGAGGCAAAGAAGTTGCAAGAGCACCATCACCCACACCTGAGCAATCATCCGAAGAAGACAGTGATGAAGAACTTGCTAAAAAGGATAGGGAATTCAAGCAACAAATGGCCTTTATTATGAAACAATACAGGAAAATCTACAAACCTACCAACAACAACCTCAGAACATCATCTAACACGAGGAACAACTATGCTCAGAGTCCTCCAAGGTATGACACACGAAGACATGTTGAGAGTCCTCCAAAGTATGATCGACAACCTGCAAAGTTGATAATCAGAGGGTTGCTACTGTTGTTGGAAATAGAGAAATTGTTGGTACTCAAGTTGTGCAACAAACTGGGATTCAGTGTTTTAACTGCGGAGGTTATGGGCATTTGTATAGGGAATGCAGACAACCAAAAAGAGTCAAATATTATGGTTATCATAAGGAAAAGATGTTGCTATGCAAGAAAATGGAAGCTAAGATTAAGTTATCAGCTGAGGAAGGAGAAATGCTTGACGACACAGATGATGAACTCTCCGACCAAGAACTCGAGGCACATTATTCATACATTGCAAAGATTCATGAGGTCCTTAACGTCACTGAAGATGACAATGGTCCTATCTTTGATACCGAGCCAATTGATAAGGTACAACATGATTATGAATATAATGTGTTTGGTGATACACATGAACATAGTGATCTACCAACAACAATTACTGACACGTGTATGATGGAAACGGTTGATAGCAATACCACACCCGATTCAACAGACATGTGCAATAATGAGTTTGAGGATAGCAAATGAGTATGATGATGAGGAGCGTGTCGCGCTTGCTAATTTAATTGCTAGTTTACAAAAAGATGTCAGTGAAAATAGAAAGAGTCAAAAGCAATTAAAGAAGGCAAACGCAACGCTCACTCAAAACTTTAAAGAATGCAAATCTGCTCTTATAAAATCTAGTGAGACTATTGATAGTTATAGGGCTGAGCTTCTTCAAAAGACCAAAGAGCTTGAGGGGTACAAAAGTCGTGTCATCAATGTTAAAAAGAACGATTTTGAAAATAAATACAACGAAGCTCTTGCTTTGTTAACTAAAGAAAAACGTCAATTTAATGTCTTATTAAGTGATGAACGTCAAAAAACTTACCTTGCCACAACAAAAATTAAGGAACTTGAATAGAGGCTTTCTATGAATACCACCGATTCTGCTAAAAATCTTGACGAAAAGAAACAAGAGGTTGAAACATTAAAACAAGATTACAAAAACAGACAAAGCAAAGATACTGAAAAAGTGAACAAGTCAATTTTTTGAAAAAACTTGTTTATAAAACGCATGACTCTATTCAAACCGTTAGAATGATAACACCTCGGTCGTTTTTCAAGGGTCAACCTAGCTTTGCCACCCCCAAGTACCTCGAACGAGCTCAAGCTGCTAACCCTCACTTATATCTTGATGAGTCCGAATGGACCGATCATGATTGCCCAGTAGCTAGCCTCAATAATGAAGAGACGTCCCTTTGGGATGAGGAGAGTAGATCACCGGTCAATAAAGATTTTGTGACATCATATAATTATGCTTATGAAAACAGTCTTTATAGTCTTTCACTCCACAAAAACAGAAGTCTCATGAGGAATTGTTTTTAGAATGCAAACAAAGATGAATTAAATGGAAGAAAGCTTTTGCCACTAAGAGGAAAACTAATGTTTTTAAATATATTAACTATTTGCCTCTTGATGATTCTAAAAGCAAAAGTAGAAAAACACTTGGTTTTCTTAAACACCACATTGATAATGTTCAATTAATTGTTGAAAGCGATTGGGAAAAACGTCAAAAGGATAAGTGGAAAACAGAAATTCCTCACGACATAACTGTGCTTGTGAAAGAACTTTTAACACCAAATACGAAGATAATAAAAGAACATGTTCTTGAGTTTGAAAACTTGATTCGGTCTGAAATGTTTGATGATTTAAAATATGTTGAGTCTCTTGAAAAACAAATTGATGAACTTCAAAATGAAATATCAGATTCTTAAACGAATATGATCTACTCTTAGAAGAATGTCTCTCCAAAGATATTTTGTGTGTTACTCTTCAATCTTGTGCTGATATCAATGAATATTCTGATGTTGCATGAAAATATATTGATAAGATCAAAGAATGTGAGCGTCTTGAACTTGAGCTTTCAAAACGTAAAGATAATGTTGATAAAAAGGCTTTTGAGTTACTTCAACACAAAACTGTTTTCCTTCAAAAACATTGTCATTCTCTTGAACTTGCTTTGCAAAAAGACATAGGAAGTTTTCCACATGATAATAAATTACAAGAAAAACTTTCCCAAATGTGTCGAGAAATGAATGAAAAGAGTTTGGAAATTAAAGGGTTGAAAGCTCAGTTAAAAGACAGGGAAATAGCGATAGCAGAGTTGAAGAAACTCGTTGCTACGATGGGTGGGAAAATAGTGGAACCTAGTGTTAAGAAACCTGTTGTAAGACAACCCAATACACACAAAGTGACTAGACCCTCTGTCTTGGGAAAACCATCTGTTTTCTCTAGGTCTGCATTTGCAAAACCTGGGTTTGCCCCCAAGACGGATGGAAAGGATAAGTTACCATAGAATACTCCCAAAACAGATATTCGATCACAAAGCATTAAGAACACAAATGTGATTAAACCAGGGATGTATAGATTGGCCACTAAACCCACACACAACAAAGAAAGTCAATCACCTCAGACTTCTAGAAACACTAATAGACGTGTGTCTTTTACTACAGGAGTAGTCCCCACTTATAGTGTTAGCCGGTCTCAGCTTAAGAGCACTCGCATAAATGAAAAGGTTTGGCAAAACAAAAGTCAAGGGAAGATGAAGACAGTAGAAGACCACCCTAGGATTTTCAATGTTTCTAAGAATAAAACGTCTGTAATCGCGTGTAAAGACGATTTAAATGATTCGACTTTGAATGCTTTGAATGTTAAGTTTGTTTGTGTGAAATGTGGAAAGTGTGCTAATGCTAATCATACTATGTGTGTTTCGAATAATGTCAAAGGCATAGATGTAACACCCCCAAATATTCATACCTTAGTTCAGCGGAAGAGTCGTTGGTGTTACGGGATAGCACATTACTCAAGTCATAGGCAACGCTTAAAAAATCGCGTCGTTTAATAATAAAAAGGTTTTCCATTCATAAATATCAAATTACACAGGTCCTCAGGTCATAGTATATCATACAATTTTATAAAACATTTGAATAGAAATTTTATTTGAATGCGGGCCATAAATTCTTGTCGTCTTCCCGAGAATTACCTTCAAGTACCTAAGATAAAACATGTTAAAAAGTCAGTGAAAAGGCCGAGTGAATCCATAAAGTTTAATAAAAACCATCAATGTATCACTGGTATATAATTATTACCGAAATCATTTTGTATAAATCTTTGTTGTAGGCTATAAAATAGGCCAAAGACATTTTATATGAATCTTTGTCGTAAATCATAATATAGGCTTTTTCCTTCAAAACCATTATACGAACCATTGTCGCAAAAACATTATACAATACGTTTTATAACGTTGTATAGAGTTAAATAAAAACCGTTATACGAAAATGGTTATGTAAACCCAAAACACGAACATAATATCAGTAATAAGACCCCGTATTGCTAGTCAGGCAATATATTATAGTTCAATGCGTATACCAGTATTTCGGTTATTTGATTATTATAAGCCGCATGACATTTCTACCTTACTATAACAAACAACGGGTAGCTAACCCGTAATTCCTTTGCCCATCTAAAACAGCCTGTCGTCACAATAATCACGCTTATATAAATCTTCTCATACATAAATTCGCTTACCAATCAATGTGGCACAACGGGGATCAATCGTCAAGGCGCGAACTGGGGTGATCTTCCCCAAATAGTACTATTATTTGCATAAGCGTCTAACAAATCCCGGTAGTTCACAATTCATGCTAATGGGACTTTTAGTGACTAAAACTAACTAATAATAATCTATTTCATTTCATTCATCGGGTCATATAATCATTCGGGTCCATATCAATAAGCATACAATCGGGACAACTGGTGTCCTATTTTTATTAAAACTAACATGTTATCTCCCTCGCGGGTTTATAAAACACTTCATAAAACATTTAAAAGAGTGCGAGGCTATGAACTCACGTTGATTGGGAAAGGCGGGCTATCTGTGTTATGGATGTACGGTACGTGCTTCAATCACGGGAACCTAGACAAATAATACTCGGTCTTAGACTCTTATCCAATGACTTTATAAAAATAATTTTTATGTATATATGATGATATCATAAGTATGATGATGATCAAGTGGGATTTTATCTCTTCATACAACAATATACAAGACTAGTTATACTAGTTTCAACTCAATTACATATTAAGGCCCAATAAGCCCATTAAAAGTTCAATTCATTATATTAAACCATTTATAATTTTTAATACCAGGCCTATACTCATATGTTGGGCCCAAGTGGGTTAAGCCCATGAGTAAGTCCATTAGCGTTAAGCCAAACTAGTTGGGTTAATAGTCCAATAAGGCTACTTTGGCCCATTAAGGTCCATAAGTTATAAAGCTCGGGTTTATCGGTTTATACTTGTCAAATGTGTTTACACATCAGCATATGAGTTATAAAAATTTTACATTAGACGGGTCTGACCGTCTAAGTTTTATTTGGCGAAAACGTTAATCTTTCGGTTTTCGCCGAAAAGACGTAAAACTTATATATAGTTTTATAACTTTAGAAAACATTTGAGTTTGTACTTTTATAAAATGCCAAGTTTATTTATTTTAGTATATAACTCATTTTATAATACTTATTATTAGTTAGTGGGTTTTATGTATTTATTTTATAATAATATTACTTGTGTGCTTATTTTATATTATATAATTTTATTTACAAATCTGATTATCAAAGTCCATTACACCATTTTTGCCATATCTTGAGTTCTATAAGGAGATAGAAGCTCAAATTTGAGCAGCACAAACTACACGGATGTGCTACAAAAAACTCCTAATAGCTATTGCTCAATCATCCTCTAAGTATTCCTAATAATTCGTCCAAAACAGACTATACAGATTTGTACCTCAATAGTATTTTGATCATATCTTGCTAATTTTAATGATTCTATTGAGTGGTCAACTCACCACATATGTAAAAATCATATATCTAACTGTATATTTAATAATCCAAGCCATTTTACCAAGTGATCATATGGTTACTTACTGTTTTATACACCCTATGCATCTAATCAAGATTTTATCATCCTTACTTGTTGATTTTTAGTCTTTTTAACCAAATCTATTAACACAAAATCCCCACATAATATTTTGATCATCATTCATCATCATATACATATACATTTATAAATAAAATACATGATTAATTTTATAAAATAACAAGATGATAAGAAGAAACAATCTCTATACCACCAAAGTGATGAAAAGGTTGAGAAAGCTTGATTCTTGTCACCAAATATTTAGCTTAGAAAGATCACTTTTAGAAACCTCCAAGTAGATGAACACACTCTTGAACCTCATGAAAACGCCTTTTCATAGGTTATAATCACCTCCAATCTTCATCTTTTCAACTAGGCTTCAATATATTTTGATTATAGCCTTTGTTTATGGCTAGATTTTTTATAGTGGTGGTGTTGTGGTGATGAATGAGGGACGACCAAAGGAGGAGCAAGAGAGAGATTTGAGAGGTTTTCTAGTTTTCATGAGTGAGAAGTATGAGTAAATGGTTTTGGTTTTGATTTAGTGGTTTTGGTCAAATAGGAAGGACATGTGTCCTAAACTTGGTTAAAAAAGTGACACCAAGGGTGTTGGTGGTTTATCTTGCCGCCCATGGTGAGGGGGTGGGACAAGTGTAACTTGTGTCATCCCCTTATTAATTTACGGGTACTCCTCGATTCTAGTTTCCTTGATTTGCGTGCCCTCGGGTCGTTTTACAAAAAATGTTTTTATAAATTATGAATCTACGGCACAAAACGATTCTAATAAAAATTGTCCCATAAAAAACGGAGCATAAAAGCGTAAATACGTAAACCTAGGGTTCCCGGTTTAATCGTAAAAGACGCTAAATTATTCACGTAAGCTCTAATTTCTTCTCGTAAATTTGTGAGTTTATGAACCCACACAAATTAAAATTCCAAAATAATATTCGAGAATAAATTTATTTCCTGAAATGTCGGACTGTCACGAAAACGGTGTATGTAAACGTAAGCACGTAACGTAGAGTTCTCCGGTGTAGACGTAGTCGATGCTACTTTAAGACGTAAACCCTTATTTCTTCCCAAAGGTGAGTGAGTTCATAAATTAATAATAAAATAATGATTTTAAATAATACTTGAGAATAAAATATCGACCTCAAATTGACGGATTGTCACAACAGTTACCCCTAAAGAGGATCTTTGTCCTCAAAGATCAATTTATCTTACTACTCGCTTCTTATAGAGTCAAAGACATGTGGGCATTCCTCCACATTCGGTCTTTTCTCTCAAGTGTAATTTATTACAATACGCGAGTTTCATCAAACATAACTACGGGAATACGATCAGGCTTAAGTTGACTTACTTTCTCTAGCCATGATGTTCACGGGTTTTTTATGAATGCAACTTTTCACCGATCCAAACTTCATTAAGAAATAATCTGATTTTCACTTGATAAACATTTTATCAAGTTCGATATACGAACATAATTCATGCATCCCTTGAAGTCCTAGGGTAGATCCAGCTTATATGCCTCTCAAACAAAATCTTTACATTATCTCAATGGTCCTGTACAACGGGGACTTATATTCCCATGATCTTTCAAATCATCAATTCACTTTTCCATGGTGAAATTTTTTGGCATAACTTCGTTACCCATCCTGCACTTCAAGATCTACATCTCACAATGGGTGTATTTTGCAGGGTTAGGTTTGTTATCATAGGCAATCTTAAACCTAAAAGACATGTCCAACTCACAATGGGTGTATGTCGGGTATCTTTATCCCAACTCCCACCTACAGGTGTTCTTATATTTAGATCCTCACAAGATTCGATCTCGATCCTAATACGATAATTATCAATGATAATCTCTCTAAAGGAAAACGATTATCCCGTTCATTACCAAAGGTCAATTATTCAAACATAAAACAAGACTTCTAGTGTTTGTATCGTTACTTTACCTTGTCCCTTCGATTGGGGTGGTAAACAGTATTCTCATCAAGGTTCGTTCCCAATGATTCTTAAGGAAAGCTCTAGAAATTCAATGCGAAGCGAGGATCTTGATAGATATGATCGATACAGGCACACCATGCTTACACAACTCCTTTAAAATACAAAAGAGTCAACTTCTCCATCGAGAATCTATCATTAACGGGAATGATATTAGCAGATTTGGTTAGTCTGTCGATAATGACCCAAATCAAATCAAATCCAGATGATGACCTTGGAAGATTTTGATAAGAATCCATGGTGGTTATATCTCACTTCCAAACAAGAATTATAAGCTGTAGAAGCAATCCTTATGGATTTTGGCGTTCAGCCTCAGCCTTCGCAAAAGTTAGACATTTGCCAACATATGTTGCGATGTCTGCTTTCATATTTGGCCATCAGTACAACTTCTTCAGATAAGATACATTTAATTAGAAATGGCATGAATAGAATACTTAAACTTATGAGATTCCAACATGACTAAATCTCGAAATCCTCCATAGTTAGGCAACCACAAGCGGCCTTTTAAACTTTTAACGCCATCGGCTCTTATTTCTAATGGTTCACATTAGCCGTGAAACTCTTTATTATTTATATTATCCTTTTTACAAGCATCAGGTATTTCTAAATTGCTCGGGTAAATTATTCTGCACGCTCATTACTAAGGAGCACATCCTAATTGGTTCTTTATTCTTTCTACATAATATGTCAGCAAATACATTCACCTTTCCCGATGAAATAAATATCATGTTCATAATCACTCAGAAATTCTTTATTCATATTTTCTAAGTTTTAGTTTCTTCTCAACTATTATCTTTATTAGTTTTGCTCAATCCGACGTCTAAAGTGTCGATAAATATTACAAGTAATTAAATAACAAATATTAAATTTTATGAAACGTAAACGTAAAAATTTTAAATTTCTCAGTTCGTCCAATTATAGAAAAATGTTCAAAATAAATTTGAATTTAGTTAACACGATCTTTGTTGATTTATCGAAAATAATTAATAAGATCCGTAAATGTTCGAAAAATCTTTGTTTATACTTCGGTCAAAATTTTCTTAGATGAAAGCAAAAATTGTCGTTTTAAATTCCAAGTCATGGTTTAAATAGTTTCCTCAATCCCTCTTAGGTTGTCTTGAGGTATACACAAACATCTACTTCTAAGGGAGTTTAGTTAAATGATCTTGGTATGAGGGAATAATTTCCTTAATAGTCCTTTGATAAAATATCGGTCAAATCATTTTGCACTATCTTTTTGGTATATCCCAAAGCCTTAATGTCTCTAATCTTTGAAGAGTCAATATAGATTCCATTACCATTAATCACACGGTAGAATAATGTAAAGGATCAAGCCTTAAATCACATGTTAAATACTCAAGGTACAGGTTTTCACTGCTCGGCCAACTCAGGGCAGTCTACAAATGATTACTAACTCCTTCTTATTCTTAGAAACAAACAGATGGTCCTTAATGATCACAAGCATGAACTTATTAAATTACAGCCTACACACGTGACTAACCGAATTCATGAATGCTACATGTGCATTGGTCAATCCAAACGACATAACATGAAACTCATAATGTTCATTACGCGTTCTGGATGTAGTGACTGGAATAGATAACCTTTTTCGCGGACGCGAATTTGATGATAACCGTGTCGTAGATCAAATTTTTGAATATACGCTAGAACCTTGTAAATGATCGAACAATCTTTCATCTTGGGTAATGGATATCGATTTTGATCTTCAATTTACTTAGTTCATGGTAATCAATAAATATATGGAATGATAATACCATAGCTCTTCATGATGACGAGCTCGGTAAAATAAAAGATTTCTCCGATAACTCTCTCAGTTGCACGGTAACTCTTTTTGATTCAGATGGTGCTGACTTACAGTGCACATGCTACAGGTACAACACCGAGAATATAATCAATTCCAAATTCAACTTTCCTTATTGGTTGAAGTCTAGGTAATTCATCAGGAAGTATCTCAGAAAATCTCAGATAACAGGAATATTTTCTTATTTAATTCACCTTAGGTTCTTTCTAGATTACAAGATCTATGACTAATTCATAACCATTAATGGTAAAATTTCAAGCCTAAATGCAGGATATGATCTCCCATTGGGAATTATTTAGATCACTTTTGATAATCAACATCTTATCTTTTAGGGGAATTCTACTCGAGTTCCCATCAATTTAGACAATGATATCATGTCATAATCAACCAATCCATTCTAATGGCACTACCAACTTTTCAGTTTTATTTCCGTTGATAAGATGAGACTTCTCAAAAGACTAATAATAACTCGTAATCCTTCGCAAATTCAAGGATATCTGGAGACATATCTTACCATTAAAAGAGTAAGGTCAACGCATGATTTAGGCGAGAGAATTTCAAATCAGATAAAGACGAAAACACTAACTAATATGAATATATCCCATGTTTTCATGAATGGAGTACGCATTCGAAAGCACCTCGGATCGTTACCCATGTCATTCAAATGGAATTTAATCAAAAGAAATGATAGGAACGTCGATACACCCAGTCGGATATCAACACTCGGTAATTAGATAATTTTCCCAAGAATCTTTCCATGAAAGAATTGGACAAGAAGGGAATATCAATTGTCAATTAAGACAATATCCACAGATGAGTAAATTCGATTCAGGGCACATATGTAGGTGTCCCTAACAATATGTCCCTATTTTACACTTCTTGCACATCTCATAAAAATTTAATCTTTCGCAATTGCAAAAAGAAGTGTAAGGTTTAGTAACAATTTCATGGTGACTACTAATCAACCTTGCATGGTCCCTTCCAAATTGTACGTAAGCGCGCAACTATGCATAATTAAGGATTAACGATGCAATACTCAGTTCGTCAAAATTTTGTCATCATGTTTAAAATATATATTCATATTTAATTATGAAGTAAAAATAAAAAATGATTTTACCGAAATGTTCGTCATTATGAAAGCATTCCCATTTACAAGAGTTTTAATAAAAACTTTATTTCGACAATAACTGCCAATAGTACCAATTTAAATAACTCATATAAAATGAGAATTCCATATTTTCCCCTAGATAGTATCGTATTGCTTATAAAAACAATGAGTGATCTGCAAAAGGAGTGATGAAAAGTTGTTCACCCAGAACTAACTACAATATGCTAGGAAATGAGCTTAGCCAAATAATCATGAGGTTCGTGACCTCGATGGCACTCAGAAATATAAAGAGAAGAATCTACAACACAACTCTATCTGAAATGAGTACTTGCTCAATGGTTGCATCACTAATGCGAACATTAGGAAGAAGCAAGAAAAGATAGACAGCATCGATACATGTAGAATTTAGCAATCAAAGATAGTCCTTTCATTAATCACAAACAAGTCAAAAATTATACCGTCACACATTACGTGTCGCTATGTCATACAATTCCAAAGACTCACCCTACCAACTGATGTCTTAGTTAATTTAGTGATTTTAAAAGATACCACAATGAATACTAATCTACAATAGTCATTAGGTGTTCCACCTGTCCTGGAAGATCCATCGGTCCCAATTTCAAAAGAAGATTTCTTCAATTTATTTCTTGGACACTGGGCATCCTCGTCATTGGATAATGGCCTAGGAACAACCCTTAACACGAACCAACAATCATTTAAAACCTTATAATTCAACTGCAGGACTCAACGACTTCCTCTTAACAATCTCATATTCCATACGAGTTAAATTTGACTTTATTGAAGTTTCAATCAACTTATACTCAATGCAACATCCTACCTCATTCTCTAAAACATTCAACCTTATTCTTAGACCTTGAAAGGGCAATAAAAGCTCGATATGTACAACACTTAATTTCCAATCCTATTGCTCTTAGAACAATAGTTATCAAATGAGTCACTAGTATGAAATGATTCACACGTTCATTTATACTTCTCGGAAAGATACTAGTGGCATGTGGCTTTTGGGTAATGGTTCCAATGACAACCTCAAGTGCAACATTCACCTTTTCGATTTCAAATTCAAGAATTGGGTGACAATCAGATGACATCTTTCTTGGTGGTAAGGTTTTGTCAAACTCCACTCTATAAGGAAAGATCGTCATGACATCGATATCCGATTTAATCTCGCCAGTTCATCTTCAATATCACAATCAACTATTATCAACATTTCTACGAATATCAACCATTTTATTGGAATTATGAACATCCACAACTTGGCTTAGATCTAGAATAGTTAGAATTCCTACAGAAATAGCTTCGATTAATTTGCTAAGGAAGTAAGGGTTCCTTATGACAATCTACGTCGTATAAATATCTCGTATACGTATTAAAATAATCACCAAACAATAATGTAATCAATTTACAACATATATATATATATATATATATATATATATATATATATATATATATTATATATATATATATATATATATATATATATATATATATATATATATATATAAGGGAAGAGATCAAATAAAATGACTTTTTTCCATGAGAAGGGTAAGAAGGCTTTTTAACCCTTCATCTTAAAATCAATGGTTAAGATCATCCTAATCATAACTAACTTTAAAAGGGTATAATAGTCTTTTCATTATCTTTTTATAACCAACTTTCATTTAAATGTCTAAAATAACAAACTTTTCTCCATTCCACCTGCTACATAAACCACACACACACAAGGAACAAAACACACACACAGACACCGAGTAAACACACACACACACACCGAGTAAACACACTCACAAACACACAAAGTAACACACACACCAATCCAAAAATCTTCTCTTTTCGGTTTGTTCTTCAAAAAAGTGGGTTAGTACACAAAACGCCCAATTCATGCTCAATTTCGTGGATTCGAAGCTCAATTTCGTGGATTAAAGATAAAGTTTGAGTTTTTTCATATTTTCTATCGATTAATATCAATTTCATGGATTAATAAAGATCAATTTCAAGGTATATATTTATTATTTTATTAAAATTGACATCAGTTCTAATTAGTTTATTTGATTTCAAGGTATGTGTTTTTAGTGTTGTTTGCTTCAATTATCTGATTTGTGGTGGAATTTTTAGGAAGATTAGTGTAATATGATGAACAAGTTAGTGTAATTTATTAGATTCTGATGTACAAATGATGAGCAAGTTAGTGTAAGATTAGTATTAGTGTAATATGATGAACAAGTTAGTGTAAGATTAGCATTAGTGTAATATGATGAACAATTAGTGTAATTTATTAGGAAGATTAGTGTAATATGATGAACAAGTTAGTGTAATTTATTAGATTAGTATAATATGATGAACAAGTTAGTGTAAGATTAGTATTAATTGACATAAAATCTGTTTAGTATAATATGATGAACAAGTTAGTGTAATTTGTAAGATTCTGATGTACAAATGGGAGTAATTTAGAAATAAGTTTGTAATTAAAGTGGATAAAAACTGATTTTAAAGCACGCTCATATATTATGACATTGGCCGTATGGATTTTAATGGTATGTGGAATGTAGTTGCTCTAGTGTTTTATATAATAATAATGGTTAGGATTTAATGAATTTGGGAAAAAAAAGCAAATTATCGAGATAATACGCTAAGTAAGGATTGAAATGACCACGGTTGGTGCAACAAAACACAAGTGGCCATGATGATGGGTTTAAGCGGTTTGAGTTGGACTTAAAAATCAGAACCATGGTTACAAAACATTTTTTTAAAGAAAAGACCGAATGTGTTTGTTGTATATTTTGGTTTGGAGATAAACTAAAAAACTATCGCATCTATTAGGCGACATGGGTGTTTGGGATTGTATATTAAGAACAGATTATGCGTTTCAGCAAGCTTGCGTTCCCTAGCTCACCACAAGAAGTTAAAAATAGTGATCCCACTATGTTGTACTGAACGTCTGCAGTTCAACTGTATCTACAACTGTAGATAAGCACGTATATTAAGTAATCTCAGACACCCTCTAAAACTGTATCTACAACTGCAGCAGTTGTAGATACAGTTTTAGAGGGTGTCTGAGATTACTTAATATACGTGCTTATCTGTTAAATGTTTATAAGCAATATGAAGTGAGTGTTTGGACTTTCGACGGTCCAAAATGCATTCTGCTTATTGCTTCTTTTGAGGTATAATGTTTATCTGCTTATTTTGGGATAAAGTTTGTGGCTACCCTCATATTACAGAGTAACTGCTTTTGGATAAACAAGAATTTAACAAGTCCAGGCATTATTTTTGAACTGCTTATTATTCCTTTTTAAGTTGCATATCTGCTTCCACTTATAAGCATAAGTATCAAAAACTAAGCAATCCCAACGCCCTTAGTTATTGATTTATGCGATGTGCAATGTAGTTGGTCTATATTTTCCATACTTTGCCTGTAAGAATTGAGACATGCAGATAAACTGATTTAGCTTGGAGAACCAAATGTGCATCAAATTAACAGGTTTCACCACCAAATGGAATGATGACTTCGGAACAGTCTTTCTCAAATCCGCATCCTCCCCCACAGAATCCTAGATCTAGGCAAAATCAACAGGTTTCACCACCAATGCCACCACCTCCACAACAGAGCCGCCCTCCATATGTCCCTCCTAATTCAGCCCCTCCAAATGGAATGATGAATTCAAAACAGTCTTTCTTAATTCTGCGTACTCCCACACACAATCCTAACTCTAGGCAAAATCAACAAGTTTCGCCACCATTTCCACGAATACCACTACCTCCACATCAGAGCCGCCCTCCAAATGTACCGTCTAATTCAGCCCATCCAAATGGAATGATGAATTCAAAACAGTCTTGCTTAATTCTACGTGCTCCCACAGACAATCCTAGCTCTAGGCAATATCAACAAGTTTCGCCACCAATTCCACGAATACCACCACCTCCACATCAGAGCCACCATCCACATATCCCGCCTAATTCAGCCCCTCCAAATGGAATGATGAATTCAAAACAGTCTTTTTCAATTCTACGTGCTCCCACACAGAATCCTAAATCTAGGCAAAATCAACACGCTTCGCCACCAATACCACCAATTCCACAAATATCACCACCGCCACCCTCATCGCCATCTTTTCCACCTACAGAAACTTCACCTCTTCCAGCTTCCACACCCCCACTCAATGTCAATAGTCAAGTTAAAGCTTCCATACTCCCACCCAATGACAAAACAAGAGATGGAAGTTCATTATGCTCTGAACTTGAAAATGGAAGTGCATCATCCTCTGCAGGAGTGGTCAAAACAGTTGGTATTGTTCGTTTGACATATGATGGGAAGAAGTTTTATAAACCGGATGTTCCAGATGCGGTGAAACCCGTAAAGGGTAAAACGTTTAACACGTTAGAGGATGCTTTAGATTTCTATAGAACATACGCGAAGCTAAGTGGTTTTGAAGTTCTAAAATCTTCTGAATATAAGACAAAAGATGGTCAAGTGAGGCACAAATATTTTGTTTGTAGTAAAGAAGGGTTTAAGCCGATTGCACCTATGGACACATTGATTGGTGTTTCTGAAAATGAAGAAATTAAAAAGGCAAAGAAAAAACAAAAGATACCTTCATGTCGATGTGGATGTTTAGCCCGTGTAATCCTAGAGAGGACAAATGTGAATAAGTATGAAGTTCATCTTTTTGAAGAAGAGCACAACCATCCCTTTGTTCATGAGGATGATATCGCCCTTTTAAAATCTTCATGGAAGTTGACTTTTTAAAAAAAGCAGCTTTTATTCCGAGTTTCTAATAACAATATAGGCCGATGAGAGCTTTTAAGATGATGAAAGAATTGTTTGGCGGGCTTGATGAAATCAGTGCAACATCAGTTGACTGTAAGAATTTTAGAAGGGGTATCAATTTGTTCATAGGGGAATATGATGCGGAAATGGTAGTTGAACTATTGATGAATAAGCAGAAGTATATAAACGGATTTTCATGTGACTATTTCACAAATATAGAGGGACAGCTTACAGGCCTGTTCTGGGCGGATGAGGTTGCAAAACATAATTACCTCTCTTTCGGAGATGTCATCTCATTTGATGCAACTTTTCGCTCTAACAAGTTAGTTTCTTTATACTTACTAAAATTTGAATCACATATTAAACAGTTTTGATTTAAAAGAGCAATGGAATTTATATTCAAAACTGTTTTTGTAGGTATAAAATGGTGTTTGTTCCGTTTACCGGAATAGATAATCATCATCATAGTGTAACTTTTGCTGATGGCTTGCTATCAGATGAGACCGTGGAATCATATGAATGGTTGTTAAGGGCTTTTAAGAAGGCATTCGTTCATGTACCTAAGGTCATGGTTACTGATCAGGATCCGTCCATGAAGATAGCTATCGAAAAGGAATTTAGCAATTCAAGGCACAGATTGTGTATGTAGCACATAATGGGATAATTATCTACCAAGGTTTGTACATTGTTTTCTGCATTAATATAACCATGAGGGATTAAATATGTTAGCATTATTAATGTAGTTATTGGTTTTATTTGATGGAAGAAACAAGTATACTTAATAATAAGCACGTGATGTCAGTTAACAAGTATTTGTACATTAATTAGGTTAAATTTTGTATTAGATTCTTGAAAAGGTTTGCTGGAATGCGATTTGTTTGTGCTTTAGGTTAAAAACCACTTATGTTCTTAGTTACACTAAAACCTAATAGTGATTTTTACATTGTTTTTTGTGCATTGTTTTTCTACATTATTGTTTAATGTATACTTATTTAGACTTCAGAATATTGTAACAGGTAGGACCAGAGCTTTGTAAAGATGAGACATTCAAAAGACGTATATGTAATATTGTATGAACTGATTCGATTGAGCCATCTGAGTTTGAACAAAAATGGGAATTGATAATTAATGATTTTGAGCTTCAATCCAATGATTGGCTGAGGGACATGTTTGAACTAAGGTTTAATTGGATACCAGCTTACTACAGGGACGAGCCACTGTCTGGTTTAATGCGCACAACGTCTTGGTCCGAAAGCGAAAATCACTTCTTTGGTAAGTTGACTAGTACCACGCTAACTCTTGTGGAATTTGTTAGTCACTTTCAGACTGCAATGAATGTACAGAGATATATTCATCGAACAAATCAACATAAAACTCATTATACGATACCTGATTTGTTAACAGACTATGTTCTTGAAAAAGAAGCACGTGAAATTTACACTAGGACAATCTTTTATGATGTTCAAGATGAAATCTGTGCATCAGTCACTGAGTGCATGTCGATGAGTGTGGTGGAGATTGAGGGTTCACAGAAATTCTCAATAAAGGAGATAGGACCAGAAGTCAGTTCTCACGGTTTGTTTGAGGTATTATTCTTTACCCTTGGTCATTACAATGAATGTAATCATTATTTAGTTGTTGAAGTGAGTAGTATTTGTTATGTTAAACTGTTAAGAACTTCATTTAGGCGTTTGGATGAGCATATATTCAATAGGCTTACTGAAAGAGTTCATTGAGTTTTCCATATACCTATTGAATATATGCTCATCCAAACACCCCCTTATTTTATAACTTAAGCCTATAACTTATGCCATAAGCGTATTGTATATGTTCATCCAAACACCCCCGTGATTTATGAGCTTATTAACTTAGTCTTATAACTTATGCCAAAACTCCTTAGTCTTACGTATTTTTTCACTTTCAGGTAATTTTCACTCCTTGAATGGAACAGTGACTTGTAGTTGTAAGAGATTTGAGAGGTATGGTTTGTTGTGTAGACACAGTTTTTATGTTCTAAGGGTTTGTGGCGTTAATAAGTTTCCAAAGAAATATGTGCTGAGACGTTGGACAAGAGATGCAGTTACACCTTTAAAACGAATTGATGCAAGAGACAAGTATAGTGATGGAAGTATACTAGATCTAATTGTCAAGAAAATTATTGGTTCTATGGAATATTGCATCGACAAATTGGCATCAAACCTTAAAGAGCTAGCAATTTATCGAGACCGTATACATGATCTAAAGTCAAAACTTGATGTTGAGTTGCCTAATCAACGACCACTGTCTGATCGTGAAGTGATAGCGTCTGCTTTAGGGGTTTCAAGGAAATCAAAAATTAAAGTTCGTTGTCTATTTAGAAGTAGGAATAAAGGAGATCGATCTAACAAAAGGATAATACCAAGTAAAGAACGTGCAATGACTGCTGCTGCTAAAAAAGGTAGAAAATGTAACAATTGTGGTGATGAAAATGCAGCTCATGACTCTCAAAACTGCCCCGAACCAAAGAAGACTCGAGGATAAAAAAAGGAGGATGCCTGATGCTTAGTTTTCATTATTGCAGTATTGGTACACAGGAACATGCCTGGTGCTTAGTTTTCATTGTTGAAGTATTGGTACACAAGAGCATGCCTGATGCTTAGTTTTCATGCAGTATTGGTACACTTGTCGTTGGGTTTTTTTCATTCTTTTAGTAGTATATACGTATACAAATTGTACAATTCCATGTATCAAAACTATTTTTTTTGCAGTCATAATATGTGTTTTCATTTTGTATTTTTATGTCACAGTTACCTTAACTTTAGAAACCGTTAAATCTATGTTTCATGTTCCAAGTCTAATAATATATATAAAAACCATCGGATTAGTAGTGTACGCTGAAAAAACATACATATGCACATGAGTGTGTCTTTTATTACAAGAAACTTGCGAGCCAAAAAGCTCCTCATGCATGCATTATTATTAGCTAGCTAGGTACATAGATGCATAAAGCATATTATAAAGCTTAGATCCTTGGGACTTGGATCGGGCATTGCTGGACTTGCAACTTGTAGACGTTGGGGAGCTGCTCAGCCTTCCTTAACATTTGTTGCACCGTCTGTTGTTGTCCATTTACCTTAACTTTAGTATCATATGAAAACTGATGCACATTTAGTTTGATTTTAATGCATAAAGCATATTTATTTTAAACATTTCAGGCCAATAAGAGAGAACACCAACACTTTCTAACCAAATCATGTGAAAATTAATGCACAAAACATATTATTTTAAAGATATGATGCATATCAGAGAACTAAAACCATTTTGATATCTTTTTATGAAAAATGATGCACACATTAAATTATTTGAATGCACAAAACAGCTTTACTTTAAAATACCTTTGGCCAATCATAGAGCGCCACATATTTTAACAAGACCATATGAAAAGTAGTGCACCAAGCATACTCATGCTAATGACATCAGACATACCAAAGAAACAAAAACAAATATATTTTATTAAAATTGAAAATGATGCACATTTAAATTGATTCTCATGCACAAAATAGCTTCATTTCAACACCTCAGGCCAATTACTCTATCTAATCCATTGGTGATTCAATTTTCAACTTTTCCTCATTTTAATACGCGATAAAAATATACAAACAATATTAAGTAATGCAAAATCACAAAAAATATCTAATACCATTGGTGATTCAGTTTTCAATATCTAATATCATAAGCATTCCAAATGCACATCATTTTTTTCAACATTTTTATAACCATTCCATACAATCACATTTCTAAACAAAGAAACAATAAAACTAAGACATTTTCTGAACACGCTCTTGGACCATAGATAACTTGTTCTCCAAGAACTTATCTTTAGTGCCAAGTCTGCGGAAAAATGCCAATTCCTTCATTACAGAAGATCTTCCAGTGTTTATTTCTGCTTTGAGTATCTTTGCAAGGTACTTCTTCCTCAAGTCTTCAATCTGCGATTGTTGTTCGGTCCCCTCATTCTTGAATCCACATTTCCAGTTCTTCGCACATCCCACATAAGTCTCCATATGGCGCATCATAAAGATCCCGCAATCTGTATGGTTATCTTTTGTGCTCCAACTCATTTCTACCCGTTCACAATCTACCTTCCTCATTTTGTTGAAACTTCTATGTTCTTCAATCGACAAATACGCGATAAAAAGTTGTTTCTGCAAACAACATAAATGAACTTAAATTAATATTTTTTAATGCACTTAGTGATTTAATCTTAGCATATACCATGTCTAAATACGTTTAAATTCATACCAGCTTCATGAAGCTTACTCCGTATCGGTCTTCCAATGTAACTTCCAATCCATTTCTACTGTTGTCTATTATTTCTATCTTTGGAGTTTTCAAATTAAAGACGACGAGATAGTAGTGAGATTTTCCTATAAGAACAGGAAAAAATACCTATTTGATTATATCTTTGATTAGAAGAAAAACATATATCATATACAAAATATATATGAAAAGTTTATATAATTTCGTACCAGATCAATGTTGGATATCTGATCCACATTTGCATTCTTCATAACACTTTCCATTTCTTTCACAAAAGAGTCAATAACTTTCATGTTGATCTTTTCACTGAGCGTTCTTTCATTCTAGAAAAGTAAATAAGTAAATCAATACCTTAGTATATTTATATGAAACATAGTAATAATTTTCCAAACCATTAGAACTGATGCATTTTTATCAGTCCTTGATGCATAAAAAGAATGTTATTTACTTGACATTTTACTACAAGTGGTATATAATTAAGATTAAACTTACCAGCATTCCTGCATGACAGAAAAGCCTACGCATAGAATTCGGGCTTCTTAGTCTTTCTTCATAGTTGCAAACCTGTGACCAAATGTTTATAACTCCAACATGAACTGTGATTCCTGGATACAGGCTTTCAATCACCCCTCTCATAACTGCAAATCCTTTTGCTGTCAAAAATATAATCTCGCTGTATCATGGGATATAAAATCATGTTAGTTTTTTTCTGGGATAAAAACTGTCATATGTATTTTAATAAATCTAAAAATTCTCACCATTCACCCTTTGACAGACGAAAGATGTATTCAAACAATAGATCCTATTCCTGTGAACACATGACTCCTAATTTCACAAATCTTTCTATATAAGGAGATTTCACATTAATGGGCAGTTTTAATGTTCGTCTTATCCTCTTTGGTTCAATCTCAACAACTTCATTTGACATTTTTTCTTTCTCAAATTCCTTTCTTTTTTCTTTCTACAGAACGGGTGACTGGCGACCTGCTCGACATGACGTATGATATTGGTAAAGCAACAATTGGACTTGTTTTATTTGGTACTTTATCTTTTCCATCTTTTGAAAGAGCTTCATTTTCCAGGATAGGTCTTACAGTTGTTTCACTTGGCACTTGATCCTTTTCATTTCTTTGCAGAGCTTCATTTCCCAGGATAGGTCCTACAGATATACGATTACTTTCTTACTTTGCTATAAATTCCTAAGCATGAGTTCGACTATCTTGAATTGAAATGAGATAAAGCCAATTTACTAAACAACAGTTGGAGTATTTGGTGTTCAATTTAATATCTTATGAAAAATAATGCACATTCAAATTGATTTTTATGCACAAAACAGATTTGTTTTGAACACTTCATCGAATCAGAGATCACCACATTTTTAAACAACACCATATGAAAAATAATGCACAAAGCATATTTATGGTAAATACATCAGACATATGAGATAATAAAAACAATTTTAATAACTTAAAAAAAATGGTGCACAGCTAAATTGATTGTCATGCACAAAACAACTTTATTTTGAACGCATCATCGGGAATCCTAGAAATTGGACAGTGGAGACTATATTATAATTAAATTTGCATTATTTTGAATATGACTGGAATGTGGTGACTATATGCATTATTTTTTACTGTGGGATTCCTGGAAATTGGACTGTGGTGACTATATGAACTTAAATCATATTCTATTTGTATCTTAGAACCCTTTTTGGTCATATACTTTAATCTCAAAATCATATCAACATCCTATTATTTCCTTATTGTAACTTTAATAACATACCTTGAAGCGAAACATCATCAATATTTACATCGGGAGGAGTAGGTGTGAGACCCAAATCAAAACTTGGAGCATCAAATCCAAGTAAATCTGATGATGATGAGGGTACTTTCGGAGCTTCAACTGGTTCCTGATCTTTTACAATTTTTGGTGGCAACTTCATCTTCTTACTAATTCTTCTAAAAGTCAAAATTTCTTTTTCCAGGATGGGTTCTACATGTTTCAACAATCTCAATTCAGTTATGACTAATTTTGAGGTAAAATAAAAAGACTATATCGAAGTAGACATACCTTTAATTGGAGTATATGTGGGTGTAAGAAAAACATCATTTGGACCTAAAACAAGTGAAGGCTCTTTCACAAGAGGATCCAGTTATACATCAAAAGAAGACAGTGTGTTGGGTTCTACATGTTTCAACAATCTCGATTCAGTCATGAGTAATTTTGAGGTAATATAAGAAGATTAGATCAAAGTAGACATACCTTTAATTGGAGCATCTGTGGGCGTAAGCAAAACACCTTTTGGACCTATTTCTGGTGAAGGCTCTTTGATAGGAGGATCCAATTGTTCATCAAAAGAAGACAGTGTGTTGGGTGTTAAGGATGTGATTTTTGAATGTTTGTTCCATTCTATACATTCGGTTAACCCTGGTGCTCTTTGTTTGTCTGCTGCAATAGTAGTCTTTTGGGCATCGGTTATATTTCCAAAATCTTCCATGTCTTTGTTAACGTTTACCCCTGCTTTGGAACTCTCATCTTCCATAACTTTCTTACCTTTATCGAATTTTGTTATATTTCCAAAATTTTCCACGTCTTGTTCTTTGTCATTCATTTCCCTTACTTTTCTAACGAACTTTTGTTTCCAAAGCAACATTATATTCTCTATGTCCTTATTACCAGGATGTTGTTGAATTCCTTTTTCAAGTTCACCATCAATTCCATTCACATAATCATCAAACAACGTCATTTTGTTTGTTAAACATGTACAATGACCTGTTCAAATGACACACGAAACAAACACATCAAATTAAACTTCAGTTTACGCATCAAAAGCAAGTATTATATACTATTTTAGTTCTGTTATAAAAATATATGTACAAAAGTATTAGTTTTTTTAACACCATTTACCTGAACATCTTCCATCTTATTTTTGGAAATACGAGTAGAAGTCTCAGCAATTCTTAGATCTGCTTCAGGAGATGACTAACATCATTTCTCGCAGAAGTCTCACAAATGTTGACAGCTCTAGGGGATTGACTAACACTTCTCCCAGATATCAGTGACTTCATCATCTTTCCTTTTTCAGTTTTCTTTTTCACTTCAATTTTCTTCTTATGTGAGGTTATAGTCTCTTTCTCCAATGCAATCAACTTCCTATATGTCCACTTAGTGATTATTGCTCCTGTTGATCTCTTCACAAGCAGTGGTTTAATCATTTGAGCATACAACACCTGTAAACCAATTGTACAGTTTTTAATGGGAAAATGGTATACATATAAAGAAACATGATGAATTATAAACTTAGATACTTACTATTAAAAACGTTGAAGGACCATTGTAATAACCACCTTTCCAGTTAATTCTTGTTCTTTTCAAGCATTTTAGAAGATAAGCACACCAATCAAATTTCTTAATATCAGTGTCTTCCGTTAAGCAAGTAAGAAATCTCTGATTCACCGTTCCACATGTTGTTATCTCCATCATTTGTGTTACAAACAAAACTAAGAAGTTAAGCTGGAACATTAGTCCTACGTCATCCATATTCTCTAGTATCTTATCTGCAACAGTACTTGGTTTAATTGTACCTCCTTTACCGACATTGAATTGAACCCTCCATTCTTCTATCACTTCGTCAGTCTTTTTAGCTTGATTTAACTCCACTCTTTCTCTTCCAGCAATGGGCAATCCAAAGATGTCATGAACTGTTTGACTCGTTATTTCCATATTTACATCTCCAACATCTAATATAGATGTGTTTGGATTATAGTTTACCAAAATCCATTTAGCTAGGACAGCCAGGACTTTCTTTAATTTGTAACCAGCAAACATATGAAAACCAATTTCTTTCAAACTTTCTATCTGGGCATCTGTCGTCAGCTCACTCATAACTTTTGCCATAGGCGTAGGTGGATTCCTTGTACGAATTCTCTTATTTGGATCTATATACATATAATCTTCCTTGTAATATTCAACATCTTGCACATCTTCGCTGGTAGTGTCTTCACTTTCTCCACTTTCTTCACTTTCTTCACTTTCTTGTTCGCTTTCACTTTCTCGATAGCAAATTTCTGTATATTTCACTTAGTTAATGAACCTGATCAACATTTAGCTCTATCTTGATGCACAAACACTTGTCTATATTCCTAAGACATCAGCGTCATCTAAGTTTGAAATTTAGGATAACTTATATATAACTGATTCGCATTTGACTACATTCCTACAAAATCTAATGCACAATTTGCTATAAATTAATGCGCAAACACGCGTATTCTTAAGAACGTCAAATTTCACCCAAAATTAATGCACAAAACATTTGCAAACTGAGATAACGCGCTGATTTTATGCAATTAATTTATAACTATCTAGTGCACATTTGCGTTTAGTCCTAAGCTAATTTGCATTTAGTTCTAAATTACTAACAAAACTAATATATTTTTAGTTCAATCAAATTTATAAAAATCTAACGTACAAATTTTCATAAATAATGCACAAATATTTGTTAACTAGAATGAGCATGTTGTAACTGTTGACTATGAATCATTAGATAAATAGTGTTACTAGCAAACTGCAACTAGCTAAGTGTACAAACATACATTGTTCGGTTAGCTGAGTGCTAAGCTAATGGCTAGTCAAAATGAATGAAATGACTAGTCAAAACAAACCTAATTTTGCTTCTCGACAAAGTAAACGAGTTCAATTTGAGTAAATGAAGTCTATGTGATCCATTAAACGGTTTTTGCTCGCTAAAAATAACTCAAAGTGATCTACAAATCTTGATCAAAAGACAGCTTGCAAACTAGCTTAAGCAAAAACATTATTTTGTATGGAAACCGAGGCTTTTATCCTAATAATTAACATAGATGAAAATTTGAAAGCTATGGAAAAAAGAAATAGCTACAAACATTTTGCAACTGAATACTGATCATCTTCTTAAAAGTTGAAACATTTTAGTACTCATTATTGCGTTGTTAATTGGTCTAATGAAACTTTAACATATCTTACTTCATTATACTCCGAAGATTTCATTGCCATAAAAATTCAGTTAAAAGTTGAAACAAGCATCTGCATATATTCTAAGTACGTGGTCAGTCTAAACAATTCCTCTGATTAACTATAACCTAACAAGACGAACACAAACATGCCAGGCAAAACCAGGAACATTAATATTCAATTCATAACACTTTTGGTTGTAAATCCTATCTTAAGAGTTTAGACGATAGCAATACCAAATGATTCACGAAGATAAAAAGTTTAATAAACTATGTTTACTGATATTTTGGTATATCAGAAATGCGAAAAAGAAAGAGTAATTCAAAAAATACAGCCTGAGTCACCATCTCTGAATCAGAGCCAGCCTGAGAAAAGTATGTTACACTTTCTGAAGTTATCACAGAAAAATTGTGAATTTTGCATAGACTAATCATTTCTATTACTTCATGTAGATGAGAAAGCAGAGAGAGACAGATTATTTGAAGGTGGTTCTGTCATTGCAGAACCAAGTAGAACATCTAATGAAATCAAGGCCAAATATTGAAAGACCGGGACTAGGGTAACTTAAAATAAACAAACTGAAATCTGTTATTACATTAGATATAATGACTCATTTCTGTAACCCTATTTTAATATTGATTGTATAGGATACAGCAGCTATAGCTCTAGAAGCAAAAGACAAGCTTCTCGAGCGCCAAATGAAACTAGAGGTATTTTCCCTCTTCCAGTTATAAAGAATTCTAGATTTATACGTGCCACCTTTTCCTTTCCTTGCCTTAAGTTAATTGAACCTTTTAATAATATCACGTAAACAGAGTTCACAAAATTATAGTCACATTTAAAGGATATTCGAATGTATTTACATATATGGCTGTTGGAGTATGCTTCTTGAGCAATAACATGAAGCTAAGCATTACGAACATAGACTAGCCCCACTTTTAGCTAATGATTTATCTACTGTTAGTACCATTTCTTATCTCAATGCCTAATGTAGGTAGTAATTGCAGCTATGAGAGTCCACTCGATTTATATTATGTATGATCTTTTCAGCCATTTCTTGTATTTGGTCACTGGTTTTGTCATGAAAACACTCATCTCGCTAAACTCGATAGAAATATTCTGCATAAAGATATCTCTAACTTACCCCCTGAAATGCCTACTTGCACTAGGATCATCTATTTTTTAAAGAAAATTATGTGGGATGTGGTATAACATAATTGTATGACAGATAGTCAGATATGGAATTTGATTAAAACAATGTCGGTAAGATATGGTATAACATCATTGAGTTTGCAAGAATGGTAGGTTGGTAGCATGTCCGGTAATCACAATTCACGATCGATATCACAATTCACAAACGCACACACTCACCACTAACGCACACACTCACCACTAACGATAATAACAATTCACAAACGCACACACTCACCACTAACGGTCTTATTTATTTTCATTTCATTTACAACTTATGGCAACTGCTGAAGTACCTGTGACTGTTGAACCAGAAACTGTTCCGTTTAAACTAGCATAAGTTTTCTTAGGGATTTAGGCAAACTAATAACTTAGCCTAAATTCCTACGAACAACCAATCCTTATCTAATTCAAAAACAATTCACATATAAATAAACAATATATCAAACTACTGCACATCAATATCTAAAATCAATGCACAAAACTGATTTGATTCACATCTATACTTATATTAATGCAAATATCCAGCAAAACAGAATTAAAAACACAATTCACATTTATACTTATATCAATGCACAATTATACTCATTTCAACAAATATTATACTTATATTAATGCACAAAATCATTTATACTTATATCAATTATACTCATTTCAACAAAATCATTTCAACAACAATTATATGTATAATAAATGCACAAAATCATATAAATAAATGCTGATACACATCAATACCTTTATTTTTTGATGGACGATCATGGATTTTTTTAGCGCTTATTAGCTAATTGTTCTTCATTATCTGACAATGATATATGTATTGAAAACCTCCTCCCACTTTTTCTTTTTCCTGTTAAATTTTATACAAAATTATGCATTAAATTAAAAAATTATATGAAAATACTATAAAAATTAGGGACTAGTTAACTTACCAATGCTTTTCTTCCTCATTTTTATTGATTTAAAGTTTTCATTGTTTGTGAATGAGTTAGATAGTTAATCGGAAGATTTAGGAGTTTTTGGAGTGATCGGAAGGGAATGATTGATGATCGGAAGGGAATGATGATCAGAAGAGATTGATGATAGGAACGGAATGATTGATGATCGAAGGTTTTGAGGGGAGGTGTGTTTATCAGATGGTTTTGAGGGGAAGGTGTGGTTATGGAGAAGATAATGATTGAAGGTGGAGTGGGTGGGAGTTAGTTATCGGAGAATAACTTTCGGGGTGTTTGTTTATGTTATTTAAACAAAATGACCTTTTTACCCTTTTACACTTAATTAAATTTTGATTTAATCTCAATCATTAATCTTTTTATCAATGGTTAAAAAGCCTTCTTACCCTTCTCATGAAAAAAATCCTTTTTGTTTTAAGTCTCCCCTATATATATATATATATATATATATATATATATATGTATATAATCCAAGTTATATATATATATATATATATATATATATATATATATATATATATATATATATATATATATATATATATATATATATATATATATATATATATATATATATATATATATATATATATATATATATATATATATATATATATATATATATATATATATATTAAAATAACACTTCTCAGTCTGGCCTTGTCGGTAACTCGGGAATTCTTCAGTAGTTATAGTCAAAAGATTTTTAAACATTTTACTCAAAATATTTATTTAAAAATATTTATGGTTAAAATATTTTGAAATGTTTTATTCAAAACCTTGGTTTTAAAAATCTTTCGTTCTCTATAACGAGAGCTCTAGTACTAAACTGTAACACCCCCAAATATTCATACTTTAGTTCAGCGGAAGAGTCGTTGGTGTTACGGGATAACACATTACTCAAATCATAGACAACGCTTAAAAAATCGCGTCGTTTAATAATAAAGCATTTTTCATTCATAAATATCAAATTACATAGGTCCTCAGGTCATAGTATATCATACAATTTTACAAAACATTTGAATGGAAATTTTATTTGAATGCGGGCCATAAATTCTTGTCGTCTTCCCGAGAATTACCTTCAAGTACCTGAGATAAAACATGTTAAAAAGTCAGCAAAAACGCCGAGTGAATCCATAGATTTTAATAAAAAACAGCAATGTATCACCGGTATATAATTATTACCAAAATCATTTTGTACAAATCTTTGTCGTAGGCTATAAAATAGGCCAAAGACATTTTAAACGAATCTTTGTCGTAAATCATAATATAGGCTTTTGCCTTCAAAACCATTATACGAACCATTGTCAAAAAAACATTATGCAATACGTTTTATAACGTTGTATAGAGTTAAATAAAAACCATTATATGAAAATGGTTATGTAAAACCAAAACACAAACATAATATCAGTAATAAGACCCCGTATTGCTAGTCAGGCAATATATTATAATTCAATGCGTATACTAGTATTTTTGTTATTGGATTATTATAAGCCGCATGACATTGCTACCTTACTATAACAAACAACGGGTAGCTAACCCGTAATTCCTTTACCCATATAAAATATCGTTTCGTCACAATAATCATGCTTATATAAATCTTCTCATACATAAATTTGCTTACCAATCAATGTGGCACGACGGGGATCAACCGTCAAGGCGCAAATTAGGGTGATCTTCCCCAAATAGTATATAAGCATAAGCGTCTACCAAATCCCGGTAGTTCACAATTCATGCTAATGGGACTTTTAGTGACAAAACTTAACTAATAATAATCCATTTCATTTCATTCATCAGGTCATATAATCATTCGGGTCCATATCAATAAGCATACAATCGGGACAACTGGTGTCCTATTTTTATTAAAACAAACATGTTATCTCCCTCACGGGTTTATAAAACACTTCATAAAACACTTAAAAGAGTGCGAGGCTATGAACTCACGTTGATTGGGAAAGGCGGGCTATCGGCGTTTTGGATGTACGGTACGTGCTTCAATCACGGGAACCTAGACAAATAATACTCGGTCTTAGACTCTTGTCCAATGACTTTATAAAAATAATGGTTATGTATATATGATGATATCATAAGTATGATGAGGATCAAGTGGGATTTTATCTCTTCATACAACAATATAGTTGTTATGTGTTAGTCAATTTAGACTAGTTATACTAGTTTCAACTCAATTACATATTAAGACCCAATAAGCCCATTAAAAGTTCAATTCATTATATTAGCCCATTTATAATTTTTAATACCAGGCCTATACTCATATGTTGGGCCCAAGTGGGTTAAGCCCATGAGTAAGTCCATTAGCGTTAAGCCAAACTAGTTGGGCTAATAGTCCAATAAGGCTACTCTGGCCCATTAAGATCCATAAGTTATAAAGATCGGGTTTATCGGTTTCTACTTGTCAAATGTTTTTACACATCAGTATATGAGTTATAAAAATGTTACATTAGACGGGTCCGACCATCTAAGTTTTATTTGGCGAAAACGTTAATCTTTCGCTTTTAGCCGAAAAGACGTAAAACTTATATATAGTTTTATAACTTTAGAAAACATTTGAGTTTGTACTTTTATAAAATGCCAAGTTTATTTATTTTAGTATATAACTCATTTTATAATACTTATTATTAGTTAGTGGGTTTTATGTATTTATTTTATAATAATATTACTTGAGTGCTCATTTTATATTATATAGTTTTATTTACAAATCAGTCCATTCCACCATTTTTGCCATATCTTGAGTTCTACAAGGAGATAGAAGCTCAAATTTTATCAGCACAAACTACATGATATGTGCTACAAATAATTCCGCTATATCTAGTGCTCAATCATCCTTTAAGTATTCCTAATAATTCGTCCAAAACAGACTATACAGATTTGTACCTCAATAGTATTTTGATTATATCTTGCTCATTTTAATGATTCCATTGAGTGGCCAACTCACCACATATGTAAAAATCATATATCTAACTGTATAGTTAATAATACAAGCCATTTTACCAAGTGATCATATAGTTACTTACTGTTTTATACAGCCTATGCATCTAATCAAGATTTTATCATCCTTACTTGTTGATTTTTAGTCTTTTTAACCAAATCTATTAACACAAAATCCCCACATAATAAATTGATCATCATTAATCATCATATACATATACATTTATAAAGAAATTACATGATTACTTTTATAAAATAACAAGATGATAGGAAGAAACAATCTCTATACCACCAAAGTGATGAAAAGGTTGAGATTTTGGATGAACAAGGCTTGATTATTGTCACCAAATCTTTAGCTTAGAAAGATCACTTTTAGGAACCTCCAAGCAGATGAACACACTCCTGAAATCAGCCCTTGAACCTCATGAAAACTCCTTTTCATAGGTTATAATCACCTCCAATGTTCATCTTTTCAACTAGGCTTCAACATATGTTGATTATAGCCTTTGTTTATGGCTAGATTTTTTATAGTGGTGGTGTTGTGGTGATGAATGAGGGATGGCCAAAGGAGGAGAAAGAGAGAGATTTGAGAGGTTTTCTAGTTTTCATGTGTGAGAAGTATGAGTAAAAGGTTTTTGTTTTGATTTAGTGGTTTTGGTCAAATGGGAAGGACATGTGTCCTAAACTTGGCTAAAAAAATGACACCAAGGGTGTTGGTGGTTTATCTGGCCGCCCATGGTGAGGGGGTGGGACAAGTGTAACTTGTTTCATCCCCTTATTAATTTACGGGTACTCATCGATTCTAGTTTCCTCGATTTACGTGCCCTCGGGTCGTTTTACGAAAAACGTTTTTATAAATTATGAATCTACGGCACAAAACGATCCTAATAAAAATTGTCTCATCAAAAATGGAGCACAAAAGCGTAAATACGTAAACCTAGGGTTCTCGGTTTAATCGTAAAAGACGCTAAATTATTCACGTAAGCTCTAATTTCTTCTGGTAAATTTGTGAGTTTATGAACCCACATAAATTAAAATTCCAAAATAATATTAGAGAATAAATTTATTTCCTGAATTGTTGGACTGTCACAAAAACAGTGTATGTAAACGTAAGCACGTAACGTAGAGTTCTCCGGTTTAGACGTAGTCGATGCTACTTTAAGACGTAAACCCTTATTTCTTCCCAAAGGTGAGTGAGTTCATAAATTAATAATAATATAACGATTTTAAATAATATTTGAGAATAAAATATCGACCTCAAATTGACGGATTGTCACGGTAGATACTAGAACTAAGAAGCAAACTACGATGCCTATTAGTGCTAGAACACCCAAACGCAAAGTGAACCATTCTGGTGCTATCCCCTCTAAGAAAAGTAATACATCAGACTCCACCACTAAAACCCTAGAAGCAGAATTAGGGAATTATATGAGTCTACTAGCAAGTCTTGGAAATGGTGGTTTGCTAATCAATGTCCTCCAGGATATAAATGGATGCCTAAGGTTAGGACAGAAAATGTGACAACGAGCGTTAGTATGCCTATAAGTGATGAAACTAGGGAAACTAATGAATCGGAAATCCCAACTAACATGGAATCCAATTTAGCAAATGCTCCATCGTGTTCTAATTCTTCTACAGGTGATCGAGATAATTCTATTCATACTGGACTTCGGATGCACGAAGCACATGATGGGGAATCTCAAGCTTCTAATTAAGTTCATGGGTACGGTCCGATTCGGAAATGATTAATTTGCACCGATCCTAGGATATGGAGACTTGGTTCAGGGGAATATCACAATAAAAAGGGTTTATTATGTTGAAGGGCTCAATCACAATCTTTTCTCGGTTGGTCAATTCTGTGATGCAGATTTGGAGGTTGCTTTTAGAAAGAAGACATTTTTTGTTCGTGATTATGATGGGAATGACTTACTTACCGGTTCACGGGGTACTGATCTCTACACTATTTCACTACAAGACTCCACATCTTTAACTCCAATCTGTTTATAGCTAAAGCTTCAACGACTCAAGCTTGGTTATGGCATTAACGATTATCTCATCTTAACTTTGATACCATCAACTTGCTTTCCAAGAAAGATATTGTGAGAGGCCTTCCTAACATGAAATTCATCAAAGATCATCTTTGCTCTTCTTGTGAGCTTTGTAAAGCTAAACGGAGTAGTTTCAAGACAAAGACTACGCCAAGCTCTAAAGGACGGTTAGATCTTATTCATAGAGATTTGTGTGTCCCCGTGCGTGTTCAAAGCATCAATGGGAAGAAATATGTTATGGTAATTGTCGATGACTACTGAAGGAATATTTTGAAGACGAAGGGATTGAACATGAAACATCTATTGCTAGAACACCTGAACAAAACGGCGTTGTTGAAGGACGAAACCGTACTTTAGTTGAGGCGCTCGAACATTATTATCTGCTTCAAAACTACCATTATTCTTTTGGGCCAAAGCCGCATCAACCGCATGCTACACACAAAATCGATCCATAATTATCCCAAGACACGAAAAGACACCATATCACATAATTAATGATCGCAAACCTTCACTCAAACACCTTCATGTTTTTGACGTGTTACATTATTCGAGATGGTGAAAATCTGGACAAGATGAAAGAGACAGGTGATGCATGCATTCTTGTGGGATATGCAATTCAGTCTAAGGGATATAAAGTGTATTACAAGAGAACAAAATTGATAATTGAAACTATTCATATCATATTCGACGAATTGCAAGAAATGGCACTTGAACAAAACAGTTTAAGTCCCGATCCACAACGACAAAAGACTTTTGTGCACAACCGCACGGAACTCGGAACTCAAGACCACAACAATGAACTGTCAAGTTCAAAGCTGGTTCCTGAACATGTTCCTAGAGTAGATATGACAGTAGACATGACACTTGAAGAGTTGGAAATGTTATATGGACCAATGTTTGATGAATATTTCACGGGGGAGAAACATGTTGTATTAAAGTCTTCCGCTGTCACTCATGATAAGAATGATGATACCGATTATCGTCAACAAAAGGATACAACTTCATCTACTTCAACACGGGTTATTGCAGATTTACCTCCTCAGAATATCACTTCGACAATCGATCCTATAGAATCCACAACTACTGTCATTGCTCCAGAGAACACAAATCAAGCAGACGATGCATTATCTGACGATGACGATTTTCACAACCCGTTTGCTACACCGGTACACGAAACTGGAGAGTCTTCTACTCGCCATGTTGATCCGTCAAATATGCATACGTTCTACCAACGACATCCTTTAACACATCATTGGACCCGAGATCATCCTTTGGTTCAAGTAATTGGAAACCCTTCACAACCTGTTCGTACAAGACGACAACTAGAAACTGATGGCGATGTTTGTATGTTCGCACTCGCCGTGAGTACAGCTGAACCAAAAAACATCAAAGAAGCCATGGCTGATCATGCTTGGATTGAATCGATGACGGATGAACTTCAACAATTTGAAAGAATTAAAGTCTGGGAACTTGTTGACAGACCATACGATGTGATTCCTTTAAATCTTCGTTGTATCTGGAAAAACAAGATGGATGAAGAAAACACGATCATCAAGAACAAAGCCAGGCTAGTGGCTAAGGGGTATGGCCAGAAAGAGGGAATTGATTTTGACGAATCATTTGCACCAGTTCCTCTTATGGAAGCGGTCAGGATTTTCCTTGCTTATGATGCACATAAGGGATTCACTGTTTATCAAATGGATGTGAAGATATCATTTCTTAACGGTCCTTTGAAGGAAGAAGTCTATGTTACGCAGCCGGAAGGATTCGCCAATCCTCATTATCCTAGCAAGGTGTATCGTCTCCACAAAGCACTTTATGGACTCAAGCAAGCTCTAAGGGCGTGGTACGATGAGCTCTAGAAATTTCTAGTATCCAAAGGTTTCTCAAAAGGTTCCATTGATCTAACTTTGTTCACTTATAAATACGGGGATGAATTTTGCTTGTGCAGATTTATGTTGATGACATTATTTTCGGGCCTACAAACCCAAAACTTTCAAAATGGTTTGAAAAAGTCATGCACAGCAAATTTGAAATGTCTATGATGGGCGAACTAAAATTCTTTCTAGGAATTCAAGTTCACCAATCCCCAAGTGGTATCTTTATTAACCAAGCTAAATATTGTCAAGAGATAATCAAAAAGCATGGTATGACTTCATGTGACCCCGTTGGGACACCATTATCAACCGCATCGCTAGATGCTGACTTGGAGGGAAATGCCATAGATCAAATGAGATATCGTTCCATGATCGGCTCCCTCATGTACTTGATAGCAAGCAGACCTAATATTTCACATGCTACGTGTTATTGTGCACGATATCAAGCACGACCTACTGAAAAGCACCTCAAGGAGGTTAAACGGATCTTCCGGTACCTCAAGAATACCATTCATTTGGGACTCTAGTATCCGAGGGAAACAGGTTTTTTTCTAACGGCCTATTCAGATTCTGATCATGCAGGGTGTCTTGATACATGAAAAAGTACTTCTGTGGTGCACAATTTCTAGGTCAAGATAAGCTTGTGGGATGGTCTTCTAAGAAGCAGGATTACACTTCACTTTCATCAGCCGAAGCGGAGTATGTGTCTCTATCTGCGTGTTGTGCTCAAGTTCTATAGATGAGAACATAACTCACTGATTATGGCTTCCACTTTGATAAAGCACCTATATACTGTGACTCAAAGTCGGCCATAGCTATCTCCTACAATCCGGTATAGCCTTCCCGCACGAAGCACATTCATGTCCGATATCACTTCATAAAGGAACAAGTTGAAAGAGGTATCGTTGAACTATACTTTGTTGGAACGGATTACCAATTAGCCGACTTGTTTATGAAAGCTCTGTCAAAAGATAGGTTTGAGTACCTCGTTAGGCAAATTGGTATGAGATGTTTGACTCCAGCAGACCTGTAGATTCTAGCAAAGGTACCTGCTTGATTTATCTATCAAACATCAACCTATAAATATCTTTGAAAAAGCAAAATACAAAAATATAAAACATATAAAAGCAAAACACAAAATTAATTTTTTTTTGAAAATCCAAAAATATTCTTCTCGACATGTCTTTCAGTATCGATAATATGGACGTGCCTAGAAATGTCGCTCAATAACGACACGGGTATGTACATAAAGCTCGAATGAAAGTTGTAAATATTTTTCAAAACATGTCATTTCTTCTTTTAATAAAGGAAATTGTCTATTTTGAACAATATTTCCAAACAACGGGTAGAGCAATCTATCTTGGATTGAGCATGTCACAAAACATTCAACATTTTGAGCTCAACACAATGGCTTGTAATCACTTTCAGATTGAAACCCGGTTCTATATTCACGGGGGAGTGTACGCCTTTGTTCCCTTACCCTCAACAAAAGAAGAAAAATTTTCTTACACTTGAGTGGATTCTTCAAGACATTCAAAGTCTTTGAACTCGAGTTTATGCTTTAGAAAAACCTCTTCGCCAAAAAGAAATAGGATTTTTCAAAAAACGTTGAACACAATTTTTTCAAGAATTTTTCAATGATTATTCAAAATCTTTCAAAAATTGTGTGTTCAACAACTCCTATCCTCAAAAAGCGAAATGTGGATCATATCTTCACAATGACAATTCAATTGGATCAATTTTTGAGGGGGAGCATTTCAACTTCATGCAAAGTTTGACACATCTTTCTCCCGAATATTTTCAAGACTATTTTTTTTCAAAATATATTTTAATCAAATTTGGTATCTCTAATATCAAAAGATTTTATATATTAGAGATACGGGGAGAAAATGTGATAAAAATGTGATCTTATATAAGACTCAAGCACTTTAACTCTTTCCTACATGTGCAAAACACTTTCGATTATCGATGCACATGTGAAGGGGGAGCATTTCTGAAACGACAAAACTATCAAGGTGTTAAATGTTTTTCAAACACCTTGTTAGACATTTGAAGTGATTTTTATGGTTACGATCTCATACCCACAACATCTTTAATCCAAGAAGTTATTGGTGTCAAAAGGGTGGTTAGGTTTAAGTCCTATGATCCAACCAGAACCGGAGGGATCTTCCCAGGGATAATCCAATAGATTATTAGAAGTCCTTAGGAAAGATGGAGTAGAATGTGAACATAGCTGAATGCCGACTAAGTACTGATGCTAGCACTGGAACAATCACAACAAGGTGCTGGTAATGATGTCTTAGTAAGCATTGAAGGGGTTGAAGAATGAAAAGGAAATGTAAGTATAAAGGGTGTAAAAAAAGAAGCCCTACATAAAACTTGGGCAGAAACCGGGTCAACACATCATGAAGACAAACTCATCATAGACCCAGTGATGAAGTGCACAACCCTTCCCTAGCTACTCAGGCTTTTCTCAAAAGAAGTTTGTTTTATTGTCACGGAGAACAACATGACTTCTATTAGCTTTCTCATTCCGAGATAGTTGATATTGAATAGGTGGCATCTGCTCCAGCCTCCGACCACTAAAAGTACACAAATCGAGTCTAGAGCCTAGAGATCAATCAAATCTCGTTAGGACACACGAATGACGAACAAGAGAGTCCTACGCTATATCCTTGTGATATTGCTAGAACACTCATAGTGATACTACTTAGTATTCACAATGATAAGTGGAAATCCTTCCAGTGTTAACATCAAACATCACTCCGGTATGTCATATGTAAGATTCTTTATGAATTGAACATGTGTAAAACTGAAAAGCAACAGTGGTTTGATTCTGAATTGATTCAAACTCGTTTCAGGTTCCTATGCAATATCTTTATGGTCTTTCCAGAACATTCAGAGTGATATTCATTAATATTCACAGTGACGAATGGAAAAACTTCTAGCGTCAACTTCACACAGCACTACGATAGGTGACTTGTAAGATTCTTAAAAATCAAGCTTGTGTCAACTGGAAAGCAACAATGGTAAGATTCTTTTGAATCACACTTGTTCCAGGTATTTGAATTGATGACTTTAATCAAGCGGATATTTATCCAATTGATTCACTCTTTATGTTCGCAGTCTTGCTTTGAGACGGTCGAGTAAAGAGAACGGCTCGTACAGCCGCGAAACCCTGTCAAGGAGATTCTTAATTGAATCTACCTATCACAGGTACGGTGTTTAATATAGTATAACGGTCTTCACCGACTGGAGGTAAAACGCTACCGATTTTGGACGAATGTCAAAGCCATTCAGTCCATGTCTCTGTTTTGTCTCGAAAAGGTGGCGTCACGATGTACTCAGCAAAGTCAAAGATTCAAAAACACATACTCATGCCTAAAGACATAATCAACAATTAATAGTCTGAGCATGTGGATGAAGACACAAGATCGCAAGATGGCAAAGACAAGTTAAGGATGATTTGAAGATCTCAAGATTAAAGACAAAATCGAAAGACAACGAAAAAGGCTCAAAGATCCCAACATGAAGAACTAAGACTACTATTACACGTTCGAGACTCATTTATGGCGAGATTAGTAATCTCTACAAATCTCCAAATGACAAAGGGTAATGACCTCTCATAAAGGGTAATGACCTCTCATTGGGGGAGATTATTAGCCTCAAAATATTGAGTCAAACAAGAATGCCCGGTCATATGTTTATTATGTATCGTATAATAGAACGTTGTAATAGGTAGTAGATTAGTCATGTTATACGGGCTTAACTTTAGGCTAAAGTTCATTCATAAGTAACTAAAGCCCAAAAGGAAAGCCCGACCCATTAGACTATAGTCCATAAACAAGCCCGCATGTGGGTGGACTATAAATACCCTTCTTAGCATGTTAGGAAGGGTGTTGGTCACTTTCATTTTCTCTCACTAATCTAATCCTCCAAAAGTTCCAACCATTTTCTCTCTACTTTATCTCACTACTTTCTCTCTCTAGAATTCATCTATATTCTACCTTTCTTTCTTGTTTAATCATCACAAATTAATGGGACAACACACATATATATATATATATCTATATATATATATATATATATATATATATATATATATATATATATATATATATATATATATATATATATATATATATATATATATATATATATATATATATATATATATATCCTTTTGGTGAAAAACCTAGAAAACAAACTACAAGGTAAACTTTGAAACATCTTAAACCGGAGGGTAGAACAAGTAAATACCAAAAAAGCGGAAGGGGTAAACTTGCAAATTACCTAAACATATTCAATCAACATCACCATTCTCCACACAGACCCCTCATTCTCCACCAGCGTCATTGCCGCCACCAGACCATCGCCGCCACCAGACCATCTTCGTCGCCACCACACCATCTTCACCATAACTACGTCACTACCACCATCTCCATCACCGTCACCATCTTCGCCGCCACCATCTTCATTGATCCAATTCAGGTGTCCGTTTACACACACACAAAAGCGACGATCAAAGCACTAACAATAATTAAATAAGCCCTAAATCATATTAGTTATGACACATAAGTTCTCAAATCGTAAGTGCCATAACTTTCATATTCATCATTTTATATGGATTTAAAAATGATTTAAATAATTATTTTCATTTTCAGCTATCATATGGGTCCATGATGTTTTAACAAAATTCTCAATTATAACATGAAGATTCAGAAGAAAAGTGTAAATCATATAAATTTTGATTTTTTTCCCATTATTTTGTGCTATTTTATTGAATATGTGATTATTTTTTGTAATACTTATGAAATATGGATTTAGAAAAATTAAAAATACGTTTGTATTAGTTAATTGATTAAGGCATAGGTTTGGTGTTTATTATAATGCTTGTGGAACTGCTTAGGATGTGTGTTCGTAAAACAAGGAATCAAAAATTCGCATTTGTTAAAATCATGTCGTAATTGCCTGATATTGTAAAGTGAAATTAAAAATTTACGGCATTCATTTGTTGTTTATTTAGGGCATATTAATCTTGTATCATGAAATAAATTTTTTATAGGGAGTTTGTTTTTATTAAAAATATTGGTCATCAGTTCACAACTGTATAGGGGCATCATTTCACAACCATATTGGGGCATTAGTTAAACAACTATACTATTACATCAGTTCAAATTTTTTCTAGGGCATCATATTTAAATTGTTCTAATGCATCGGGGTATTGAAAGAGCAATATCTGTTTGTTTAAGTTTTAGCTACCCAAGCAAACAACACAGAACAAGAACAAAGAATTCAATATTATGTGTTTGGGGTTTATCCCAAAACTTTTCTTTGGCTTTTGAATGTTTGAATTTGTGCCTAATTAGCGTTATTTTCATTTCCTTCTGGTATCATCTGAAACTGTTATCGGTCAATGCAGGTCACTTTTTCGGAAAAGTTGTAATCTGACTTTGTTAAAGTATTGTTGCTAATATGGGTTGCTGTGAGATGCGAACGAATAAAACTATAGCAATATGCTAGTCGGATGGAAAATTTTTGCTTGAAAGAAATGGGCCAATGTCATCTAGTAGTAGTGAGGTTACATTATTGATCTGATACAAAAACAAGTGTATCTGATTTCAAACAGAACTTGGCGGATACTTTTAGATATACTGTGGATCAAATAGTTTCTACATGGAGACGGGAAATTATTATTATGATATATAAAGACGAAGACCTTTTATGCCCTCGGGTCCATCTCCCCCCTCCGTGGATCAGTGGGTTGGTCAAAGACCCAAGAAATTCTTGAACCAAAAGAGCAAAGTTGGTGTGTATATTGTATCAGGTCAGGAAGATAAACCGTTGCCATCTGATGGTTTGTCCACACTCTGTTTAGTGTTAGGTTATCACCTTATGGGACAACAATAAGTGTGAAAACACTTATCCTTTTACCACTTATTTCCAATAATAACATGACCGAAACGTGTATTTTATGTCGTAAAAGTCGGAATTATGCGTGGTTTGTGTTTTTATTGTGTTTTAGGACCAAAAGATGCAAAAGGAAGAAAACACGGGCTTTCATGGGCTTTTATCGAAGAAAACGAGAAAAGACAAAGTCAAAAGATCAAGAGTGCTTAAAGAACGGATGTTCAAGACCTATTCTGAAGATTTATCGAAGAAAAAGTCTAAAGACGGAAGTTTAATGAAGTCGAAGAACTCAAGTCTAAATTATAGAAGAAAATTATTAAGACAAGTTCAAATCCCGAGACGACGTCGAGAAAAGACAAAGAATTAAATCGAGTCGAGAAGAAAAGAAAGAAGGAAGCACACCACACATGCACTTCCCATTTCTCTATAAATACCCTCCTAATCACATTAGGAGGGTGGTTTGCTAGTTTCATTTTTAATTTTTCCTTTCTAGTTTTTAGAGAGAGAAAGTTCTAAACTTTCTCTCACTAAGATTTTCATCTTTTCTTTCTTTTAATCTTTCAAGTTTAAGCTTTTTGTATTTGGATTTTATTAATCAAAATTCAAGTTTAAGTATTTTGTTCTTTAATCTCTTTCTACATTTCTTGGTTTACTTTAACTTTTTGATCCGAATATTACACTTCACACGTTTGATTTGATGATTTCGTGATTAAAAGGTTAATATTTCTTGTTCCTACATAAGCTCTTATACGTATAGGCTATAAGCTCTTTATGCTTATTGGCTTATTTCATGTTTTAGCTTATTGCATTTTTGGATTATTTAAAAAGTTTAGTGTTTTTAAAAGATTTGATTTATTAAGTTTGCCTAAGTTGAGTTTCGAAAGTTGCAAAATTTATGCTTATTGAGTTGTTTAAGGTTCGGATAAAGTAGCTTATTGTATATGCTTATTGAGTTTTAAGCTTACCACCAATTTCGGATTAAGTTTGTTTTCATCGCAATATTGGGGATTTGCACATTCCGATCGATTGCTTGTGTCTATCGCAATAACCCATCAAGGGTTCTACTTTGCGATAACTTGGAGTTTACCCCCCTTATTCCGATCTGGATTGCGATCGCTTATTGCGATCACATATTCCGACGGGATTTAAGGTTGACTTAAGTCGAAACGCTGCCCAAATTTTGTTAACTATATTCCGACAGAATCATATTGCGACAGCTTGCATTCCGATCTGGACTTTCCGATCTAGGACATTCCGACAGACAACATTGCGACAGATTTGACCTTGATTATTCCGATGGCTTGTTTAGATGAACATTACAATGGCTTTTCACTTATATTATTCCGATGACTTGTTTTAATAACATTCTGATGGTTCCACTTTTGGTGCATTCCGATCGAAAGGACTTGTTATATTTATATTAATTAAGTTTGTTAAGTTAAAAAGTTTTACATAGTTTTATATTTTAAGTGTTTTTTCTAAATAACTTTTAGTTTAAGTTTGTAAAAGCTTCTACTTTACTCAACGACAATCATTTGCTTTTAGTTTAAATTAGATAACCAAACCAAACCCTTTTATTTTTCCACCAAGAACGACTGAGTCGCACTTTCTACCAATAATCAATTCGAAGAGATCGGACGATAATATTTTATACTTAGCCAAAAGCTTTGTATTAAATGGCGCCGCTGCCGGCTCTTTTCGTTAAGATTAACGGTTTTTAGTGAGAGACGTGTTGGATTTTGGGATCCGTTCATCTTTGAGCGTTATTTTCCTTGCTTTAAAATTTTCAAAAATCCTAAAAAAATATAAAATTTTCAAAAATTAAAAAAAAATTAAAAAAAACATAAAAAACCAAAAATATTTCTTCTTTGTTATTTCTTTTGCAGGTGTATGCGCACTCGATCAACGTCTTATCCCGAGCCCGAGACTCTCGATAACTTAGACATGGTCGGTGTACACAACAATAATAATAATCCACCTCAACCCAACATGAATAATAACAACGATGAACCTCTACCGGACAATCGTCCAATGATAGAACTTTTGCAAGCACATGTAGAGGGCAACAACGATGCTATTGTCATACCCGCGATTGGAGCCAACAACTTTGAGCTCAAATCCGGCTTCATTCAAATGGTCTCTGCTCAACCATTCTTTGGGCATTCAATTGATGATCCTCATGACCATATTAAGAGGTTTCTTCAACTCATTAATACGGTTAAGCATAATGGGGTTTCACAAAAGGTAATTCGCTTGCAACTTTTTCCTTTCTCTTTAGAGGGACAAGCCCGGCATTGGCTTGATAAGGAACCGCCACAAAGTATTCTTACGTGGACAGTTTTAGAGACCAAATTTATCAACTACTTTTTCCCACCCTCACGTACTACCGCTTTGCGGAATGAAATTATTACTTTTGAACAAAAGTACGGTGAGACATTTAGTGAATCTTGGGACCGTTTTAAGGAACTTTTAAGAAAGTGTCCACAACATGGTTTAACAAAAGTACATCAAATTAATACTTTTTACAATGGTTTAAGCATGAATGCCCAAGATTCACTAAATAGTGCCTCGGGGGGTAATCTTTTGGTTAAGTCTTCTAATACCGCTTGGGATATTATTGAGAACAAGTCTAGAGTGCAAACCAAGAGTGTTCGGACCAATGTGGCTAGTGCTAGCACTAATGAGAGCGACAAGAGAATTGATAAGCTTACTTCGCTTGTTCAATCACTTGCTCTCCAAGCTGCCAACAATAACAAAGCTATCACTGCCCGAGCTAGTGCTTTAACTCAATTATGTGAAATTTGCAGGGGATCTCACTCATACACCGATTGTCCTTCGACTCATGACAATCCGAAAAATGTGTATGCCGCCAACGCTACCTATTCTATAGGAGTCTATCAAGCACGTCCTCAAGGTGACCGCAATTTGCTCAGCTATCGCTTAAACAACTTTCTTTCACCTCCCGGTTTTCCCCCACAAAACCCAAACAACCTCAATCGCAACAATCAAAACCAACCACGTGCTCCAACTCCATATCAAAACCAAAGAAACCCATATCCACCTCAAAGAAACTACCAAGTTTACCAACAACCCGCTTATCAACCACCTGCTTACCATGCTCCTCCTCCCAACCAACCCACCGCATTACATCAAGACGTTGAAACTTACATGAGGACTAATGATGTGATCGTGAAAAATCTTCAGCGGGAAATGGCCAACATGAAAGCAGATATGGTGAAGCAAGGGAATGATCTTCGAGCTGATATGCGAAACACTTTGGCAAGTCAAACGAATGACTTAAGGAACATGATAGCTAGTTTCTTCCCATGTAATCAAGCCTCTGGATCGGGTTCTCTTCTTAGTAACACCGTTGCAAATCCAAGAGGGGAAATGAAAGCAATCACCACTCGCAGTGGAAAAGGTTTAAAGGAACCTGAGCTTCCTACACCTACACCGGTGATTGTGACAAAGGAAAACGGGTCTCTTTCTCCAAATCCTACATCTTCTGTAAAACCCAGTATAGTCGTATCATTAATTCGGGGACGAATTATTGTTTTTAGAGGGGAAGAATTGTAAAACCCGTATTTAAAAATCAGAATATTTAAATACGTAGTTTAATTTTAATAAACTATATAAGTATTAATTATTAGACAGAGATATAAACGCAGAAATTAAATACGCTATTCCCAGTTTATTTAAATATTACAGATAATATTTATTCAGATAATAATTATTAAGCCTCAGAAAAATATTATATTTGTATTACTTATTTATAGTAAAGAGTATTACGTTTTCTAGGAAATTAAAATACGATACGCGAACACGTGATCAAATACTTAAAACGTGAGAAAATAAGGTGTGCAAGTATTTAAATTGAAAAAAAAGAAGAAAGTGTAAATGGGCTTTAGGCCCGGTTTCTAAAAAAAAAAAAAAAAAAAGAAAGAAAAAGGGTCGGCCCAAATTGGTGCAAGAAAGAAAAACGGGGTTTTACCCCTTCCTTGTTAATCAGACGTCAAAAAAAATAAAAAAAAATAATAGAAGATTAGGGTTCTTTGTTTTGGCCGCCGGGAAGAAGGGGTTTCCATCTTTTGATATCCGCCGCTGAGAACAAGAAAACAAGAAAAGACGAGATTGATTTCTCATTTCGATTCCAGGCGTTGGTTTTGACTCCTAATCACGAAATATTGGTAAATCCTTTATCCTTTCTTTTTCTCTTCTCTTGCTAATCACGAACCTTTATTCTTCAGCAAGGAACTGATTTAAGGGGGGACGTGTGGTTGTTGATTCATGGGAACCGAGAGAATAAGCTCTCGGTGGTGTTTCTTTTTGTGACCAGCCCGAAGCAAATCACAAGCAGGGGTGTCGGGTTTGGTTATGGCACAAATACCGAGACACCAAGTGTCGGTGGGTGCCCTTTTGATCAGCCGTGACCCAACAGGGGGGTGTTGGGCGTTTCGAACAGCAAAAATAAATCCACCAGGGGTGTTTGGGATTAACAGGTAATAAAGGGGTGTTTGGGTCTGTCAGAGTACAAAAACAGTGGGAATTATAACAGGCAGTGGGAACTTTTGGAAAACAGTGGGAACTTTTAGAAAACAGTGGGAACTTATAACTAGCAGTGGGAACACTAAGACTAGCAGTGGGAACCATAACAAAAATCAGTTGGAATATAATGCTAGCAGTGGGAAAATAATACAAGCAAGGGGAACTTAAGACTAACAGTGGAAATTATTTAAGTTTTGGTTAAAACATTTTATAGATAAGTTTTAAAATAAAGTTAAATATATTTATTATTTTATTTATTTAATTAGTAAGACTAAATTGATTTTAGCTTTGTCCTTTTAACTAATTAAAAGTCGGATTTAATTTATGATTTAATTAATGGCCTATTTCAGAAAAAAAACTAAATTTGGGAATATTTCTAAATCAGGAAACTTTCTATGTATGACAGGTTACTGTTTTTTTAGTAAGATCGTAAATATTAGAAATACATATCATACGGTAATCAGAATTACAAGAATACACATATCAGAAATAATACAGAACATTCAGATTTATAAGATTATATAGTATTATAATACAAAGATAGTTTTGAATCAAACTAAGAACAAATAAGAGGCAGTAATTGTAAACAGTATCAGACGACTTATTTTTCCGTCTATTATTTATGTAGTATTCGTGAAGTCAGAGTCGATCCTTCAGCTTTCATCCTTATTTCGTTACTGGACACGAGGTACGGATTTCCCGTCCTTTCAGTAAGGACTTCCTTTCCTATGCATGATTAGGATTCCCCGTCTGCAGCCAAATGTTTTCCCCATTATATGTTTAAGCTTATCAGTAATCATGTTAATAATAAAATAAATTGCCTGAGCATTATATACAAGCATGATTAGTTTATGTACTAGTTACGGAGGTACCGTAACCACGACACTAGAGGCACCGGTGTCATGACTCACATGCAGGAGAGTGATATCCTGCATCGTCCTACTCAGCTCAGCTTGGCCATTTTATCAGTATTATTAGTGGGGCGTATGGATGCATTTTAGGCTACAGTTTACAGTTTAGCAGGTGAATGTGGTGTGTGCTCTACATCCTTCACATTGGAGCTGATCCCTCCACCCAGCACAGTTATTTAGAGGTCACCCCTCTACAGCATGACGAGGTCACCCCTCCAGTTATTCATGCAACGTTGTTACAGCACATGACCTATATAAGCTCTGGCAATTAAAATACAGTAAATGCATGTTTTCAGATTTAACAGATAACAGTTCAGCTTTATTATTTTTAAATCAGCCTTTACAGATTATACACAGATTTCCGCTGCAACTTTACTTATCAGTCTTACAGCTTCAGTATTTTATCATCTGTTTCATTTCGGTAATTTCTTATCATGCTTTATATTCGTTCACTGAGTGTTATGCTCAGCCGTAGTTCCTTTCATGTTCTAACGGCAGGTACACCAGGACGCTTTTAGGATTCTAAGAGCACGTGCATTTGAGATGGAAGCTATCCAGACTTCTTATTTTATGCACCTACATGGTTCTGCTTATTTGGACATTGTTTAGTCATTTCTTTTAGTATTTTATTTTTCATGTTTTGAGCTTAGGTTGGATTACCGATGTTTGATTCCGGTATATCCGTTATGGTCATTTAATGTTTTAGTACATTTACCTTATGCTTTGATGACACGCCATAAATACACGTAACGGTCCACTTATCCAAGTGGGGTGTTACAATTATGGTATCAGAGCCTGGTTCGACCTGTAGGCTCTAAAACTTGACCTGTGACTAGTGGGTAGTCACCAGGAACTTCTCAGATTTTGGCGTCGTTATCTTTCATGTTTCTCATGGATTATTCAGTTGGTTTTCTTCATTTATCAGTCAGTTTTCTTAAAGTTTTGACTAAGTAAAAGGTTGGTACATAACTAGCCATATTTAGTCGCATGTGCTTTTTAGCGAGTTTTCGTTTTGGTGAGCTGACCATAGGCGCTCACCCTTGCCCGTTCAGATTTGGTATTGGTAAACCGACCATAGGCGTTTATCCTTACTCATGCCAGATTCATGTTTTCAGTCGAATATTACTTGGTGAACCAGCCATAAACGTTCACCATTGTTCAGGTCAAATTTCATGCTTTTCAGTCGAAGGCTGTTTTGTGAACCGATTCATAGTTGTCCACCTTTGTCATATCAGGACATTTCAGAAAATTGACAAGTATGGATTGGACTACAGCCATTCATATTTAGTCCGAGATTAAAAATTTCTATACATGACAGTTCTCAGAAAATTTTAACAGTATGGATCGAACCAAAATAGCCCATACTTAGTCATATGTTTCCTTCTTTGAATTATGTGGATTGAACCATAGCTGTCCACATCAGTTGATATTACACCTCAGTTGAGTTGATTTTTTTTTATGTTCCTTATAACAGTCAAATTTTCATACCTTACGGGGATGTCGTCTTCATTATGATTCAGTTTCATGTCTCCTTACGAGGATTATGCTTTCAACAAAATAATGATGTTTTCATGTTAAGATACACAAGAACTTCAGTAAAACCCGTTTCCATGATAAATCATGACTGACCTTCATTAATCATGCTTCATGCTGACCACTGTTGGGACTTCGATTATATCATACTTTTCAGCCTCTATACAACCAGCATTAAGTCTACACAGAAATTATCAGCCTATCATGTTAACCGTTTCAGTTCAAATTACTACTGTTTAAATCAAGTTAGTTCTTTGACCATGTCAGACAATTGACACCAGTATCGATCATCCCATAAAATTTCCTCCAGTGCCATGTATAGTATTCCATATGTACCTCATGTACAGTGCCTCAGGTATCCTCCACGTACAGTATTGCACGTGTACTCCACGTACAGTGTCTCAGATATGCTGCATGTGCAATATTCATTTTGTACTTCATGTACGGTAATACAGGTGTACTCTAAGTACCCTACTCCATGGATATTGTTGATTGTTCCTTAATCATCTCAGGCGTCTCCACTTGTCGGTATTCTACCAGGTGCTGATGCTACTCGTGAGTTGAAGATTTTACCCAGTGCTGATGATGCTAACACTCTGAAGACCACACTGATGCTGATGCTGCTGATACTTTGGAGATCTCTCAAGATGCTGGTGCCGTTCATACGATGTAGACTCTGCAGAACAAGGACGAAAAATATAAAATTTGAAATTCCTGACAAGAAAAAAATCAACCATCAGACACTACCATTCTAATTTATGTTTTTACTTCCTCAGTTAGATGTCACACTTCACTCAGCTAATCCTTCTGTCAGAAGAGTGGGAACTGGCAACCAGTCGGCCACTCAGCAGAATAGTTACATGAATCACGGTCATGATAATGACCGTCATAAATGACAGACAAAGCAGTAGTGACAATCACCATGCTTAAAATAATCAGACAATAACCATCAGAACTCCGGAACGGACGTGACCAGAAATACAGAGGTCAGTAGCCTAACCGGTCCGCCAATCCAAGCGGTTACCGAAAATTCTTCAGTCTTGTTCAGAATCATCTACTAAAACACGTGCCAAGACATCAGTCAAGACATAGGTCTCAGGTATCATTTCAGAAGACACATATCAGGGCACCAGTCATGGTACACGTTATACGAATATCTTCTCAGAGTACGAGTCCGAGCTCCTAACTCCAGTATGTTTCCAAGCAAGACCCTCAGTAAATTCAGGGTATCTTTCAGAAAGGGGTATACTCATTTTATTATGCCACGCATATATCAGATCATTAAAGTTCAGTCACCACCACCAGATTATTATTCAGATTAAACACACGGTAATACTTCCGTGAGGTTACAGACGAACCCACTCAGTGGAAGTCGCCACGTTACTCCACGTATTCCTATGTCAGCTTTATGTAAATCAGATATTTACCTACCTCTCAGCCGAAAGGACTCCACAATATCACCTATATTATTAAGGTTTCCTTTCAATTAACGATAAGACCTGTCTTACTAAATTCTAAATATATTGTTATACTTTCTACGAGAAAAATCAGTACAAATTACGTCTACCTTACAAGTACGTGGCTTGTCAGTCCATAGCTACGAAGACTTTTACCTACCTGTCATAAATTCACTTTTGAAATTCCTTAATTTCATGATCAGCAGATTATTCCAGAGTTCCAGATATAATTTCAGAAAGTTTTCAAGAAATTCCTTCCTAACCACGAGACAGAAATTTAACATCGAGCTAGTCTCAAGAACAGAACCTGTTTTCAGAACTCTTTATTACAGGGCTCTAGCTACGTTAAAAGAGTTGCAGCAATTGCTGCAAGAGTTACCAAAATTAGGCTTTATTCGCCCTAGCGCCCCATCGAAAAAAATTATCAGATCACCATTCCTAATCGATATTCTTTCCACGAATAGAAAGTTTAATTGACCTACTACGAGGTGTCTTAAACATTCTTCCAGAAAAATTCAAGATCATGCTACCATCAGTGGTGAGGGAAGAACATGATGTTCTTCAGACCGTTGTTGCACATACCATAACCTCTCAAAAATTTTGATCCATACTCCAGAGCTCCCTAATGCTACAGCTATGTTATGAAATTTATTAAGAAAAAAATAATTTCCCATGAATTCTCAGACAAAATCGTCAGTATATTCATTGATAACATTCTGATCTTCTAAATTCTAGAGAGGTACAAGATAATCATCTTCTCACCGTGGAATAGATTCCCCGATAGGAGAAAAATTATATACGCAGCTTTCTAAATATGAATCCCAGTAGAACAAGGTGGAATTTCTTGACTACACCATTTCAGCAGAAAGGAATTTCAGATAATCCTGCGAAGGTGAAGGCCATCACCAGATGGTCCCGACCGACGACTGTGAACGTACTATAAAATTTCTAAAACTCAATTGACTGCTAACGCAGAAATTGCTGACAGTCATCACTAAAGCCTAGACTAACGCATAAATTCTGTTATGACTATTCAACCAGATTCACACCAGAATGCCCATAAGCCTAGGCAGAATTTCGATAGAAACCGTATCACACATTGATACAGCTATGTTCATATCTAGATGTCTGACATACCGCAGGTTCAAGATAGAACGCCTTCATGTTAGTGTGTTACCATTAGAAAATCTGAACAGAAAAAGACAGGATTCCATGGAGATTATTGTCAGACTCAGAAAAAGTATAATACTATCTAAGTGATTGTCGACCATGTAATCAACCTACGCGTTTCCTCTCATCCGGAAGGATTACGCAGTAGTGGACCTACAGAAAATTAGCAGTAAATCGTACGATTTCAAGTATTCCGGCGACCATCATATCAGACAAAAAGTCATGTTCACGATCACGTGGATGTTTACGTTACGATTATTTTCACTTTCACGTATACGTCTCATTCGCAGAATGATGCTGTTTCAGTTCATCTTTATGCTAGCTCATAATTTAAGCTCACGTTTTTGTTCATAACATTGCTCACGTTCAAGTTCGTGTGCCAGTTCACGATACACGTTTCTCAATTTATCACCGTATACGGTTACATAAAGCTTGAGAAATTAGACTCAAGTCTAGCACAACTATTCCATAACCAGGCAGACGTTTCACATCTCAGGCCGTATCGTTTGGCATTCATTCCTCAGTCAGCATACGTTCATGATATGTTCTAGTATCACGTTCACAGTATGATTCACGTATCACATTCATGATATACTCCATTCCAAAGCTCCTCATATAATTATGAACCACGTTCACAATTGCTCACGTAGCACGTTCACAATTGTTCACGTAGTTCATCCCTATATATTTTCAACAGTTTCCCAGAAATATAAATGTTACCTTTTCGGGATAATTGTACATACCGTTTCATGTATACTATATGCTATAGCTTATTCATTCAGGTTTAGAAAATCCATCTTAAGTATGGAACCTGAAAGTATTCAGCATCATCAGGAAAGGGTCATCAGGACCAAGATTTTTTTTTATGTTTAGACCTTTGAAGGAATCGTTTCGAGCGGGAGGCCACTCGAACAGAGGAGTCCATCCGGACCTCTCATCCCCTTTCCTTCAATAAATCCAGTTAAGTTCTTTTAGTCATGTCACGTTCCTTGTTCTCTTCAGCCATGTCACGTTACATGATCATTTCAACCATGGCAGGTTTATACCTATCAACAGTATTATGTCTTAATTAAAAGACAAATCATCCTTCAGCTTATTTGTCTTTCAGTTACGTGCTTTCAGTTCTTATAACTTCATCAGCTTATTACCTTTAATTCGAGGACGAATTCCTCCTTTTTAGAGGGGAAGAATTATAAAACCCAGTATAGTCGTATCATTAATTCGGGGACGAATTATTGTTTTTAGAGGGGAAGAATTGTAAAACCCGTATTTAAAAATCAGAATATTTAAATACGCAGTTTAATTTTAATAAACTATATAAGTATTAATTATTAGACAGAGATATAAACACAAAAATTAAATACGCTATTCCCAGTTTATTTAAATATTACAGATAATATTTATTCAGATAATAATTATTAAGCCTCAGAAAAATATTATATTTGTATTACTTATTTATAGTAAAGAGTATTACGTTTTCTAGGAAATTAAAATACGATACGCGAACACGTGATCAAATACTTAAAACGCGAGAAAATAAGGTGTGCAAGTATTTAAATTGAAAAAAAAAGAAGAAAGTGTAAATGGGCTTTAGGCCCGGTTTCTAAAAAAAAAATAAAAAAAAAAAGAAAAGAAAGAAAAAGGGTCGGCCCAAATTGGTGCAAGAAAGAAAAACGGGGTTTTACCCCTTCCTTGTTAATCAGACGTCAAAAAAAAATAATAATAATAGAAGATTAGGGTTCTTTGCTTTGGCCACCGGGAAGAAGGGGTTTCCATCTTTTGATATCCGCCGCTGAGAACAAGAAAATAAGAAAAGACGAGATTGATTTCTCATTTCGATTCCAGGCGTTGGTTTTGACTCCTAATCACGAAATATTGGTAAATCCTTTATCCTTTCTTTTTCTTTTCTCTTGCTAATCACGAACCTTTATTCTTCAGCAAGGAACTGATTTAAGGGGGGGACGTGTGGTTGTTGATTCATGGGAACCGAGAGAATAAGCTCTCGGTGGTGTTTCTTTTTGTGACCAGCCCGAAGCAAATCACAAGCAGGGGTGTCGGGTTTGGTTATGGCACAAATACCGAGACACCAAGTCTCGGTGGGTGCCCTTTTGATCAGCCGTGACCCAACAGGGGGGTGTTGGGCGTTTCGAACAGCAAAAACAAATCCACCAGGGGTGTTTGGGATTAACAGGTAATAAAGGGGTGTTTGGGTCTGTCAGAGTACAAAAACAGTGGGAATTATAACAGGCAGTGGGAACTTTTGGAAAGCAGTGGGAACTTTTAGAAAACAGTGGGAACTTATAACTAGCAGTGGGAACACTAAGACTAGCAGTGGGAACCATAACAAAAATCAGTTGGAATATAATGCTAGCAGTGGGAAAATAATACAAGCAAGGGGAACTTAAGACTAACAGTGGAAATTATTTAAGTTTTGGTTAAAACATTTTATAGATAAGTTTTAAAATAAAGTTAAATATATTTATTATTTTATTTATTTAATTAGTAAGACTAAATTAATTTTAGCTTTGTCCTTTTAACTAATTAAAAGTCGGATTTAATTTATGATTTAATTAATGGCCTATTCCAGAAAAAAAACTAAATTTGGGAATATTTCTAAATCAAGAAACTTTCTATGTATGACAGGTTACTATTTTTTTAGTAAGATCGTAAATATTAGAAATACATATCATACGGTAATCAGAATTACAAGAATACACATATCAGAAATAATACAGAACATTCAGATTTATCAGATTATATAGTATTATAATACAAAGACAGTTTTGAATCAAACTAAGAACAAATAAGAGGCAGTAATTGTAAACAGTATCAGACGACTTATTTTTCCGTCTATTATTTATGTAGTATTCGTGAAGTCAGAGTCGATCCTTCAGCTTTCATCCTTATTTCGTTACTGGACACGAGGTACGGATTTCCCGTCCTTTCAGTAAGGACTTCCTTTCCTATGCATGATTAGGATTCCCGGTCTGCAGCCAAATGTTTTCCCCAGTATATGTTTAAGCTTATCAGTAATCATGTTAATAATAAAATAAATTGCCTGAGCATTATATACAAGCATGATTAGTTTATGTACTAGTTACGGAGGTACCGTAACCACGACACTAGAGGCACCGGTGTCGTGACTCACATGCAGGAGAGTGATATCCTGCATCGTCCCACTCAGCTCAGCTTGGCCATTTTATCAGTATTATTAGTGGGGCGTATGGATGCATCCTAGGCTACAGTTTACAGTTTAGCAGGTGAATGTGGTGTGTGCTCTACATCCTTCACATTGGAGCTGATCCCTCCACCCAGCACAGTTATTTAGAGGTCACCCCTCTACAGCATGACGAGGTCACCCCTCCAGTTATTCATGCAACGTTGTTACAGCACATGACCTATATAAGCTCTGGCAATTAAAATACAGTAAATGCATGTTTTCAGATTTAACAGATAATAGTTCAGCTTTATTATTTTTAAATCAGCCTTTGCAGATTATACACAGATTTCCGCTGCAACTTTACTTATCAGTCTTACAGCTTCAGTATTTTATCATCTGTTTCATTTCAGTAATTTCTTATCATGTTTTATATCCGTTCACTGAGCGTTATGCTCAGCCGTAGTTCCTTTCATGTTCTAATGGCAGGTACACCAGGACGCTTTTAGGATTCTAAGAGCACGTGCATTTGAGATGGAAGCTATCCAGACTTCTTATTTTATGCACCTACATTGTTCTGCTTATTTAGACATTGTTTAGTCATTTCTTTTAGTATTTTATTTTTCATGTTTTGAGCTTAGGTTGGATTACCGATGTTTGATTCCGGTATATCCGTTATGGTCATTTAATGTTTTAGTACATTTACCTTATGCTTTGATGACACGCCATAAATACACGTAACGGTCCACTTATCCAAGTGGGGTGTTACATCTTCTATTCCTCCAACTTCTACTTCTTCAATTCCACCACCTTCTACTTCTACCCCTCCACCACCCAAGGATGTGAGTGAGAATTCCATTCGTAAGCCTTCATCTCAACCCAATATACCTTATGCTTCAAGGTTGAGGAAAGAGAAATTGAAGAACAAGGATGATATTCAGGTTTCTAACTTTCTAAAAATGTTTAAACAACTGAATTTCAATATCTCCTTTGCTGAGGCTCTCGCTCACATGCCCAAATATGCTAAAATGTTTAAAGATCTTCTCAGTGATAAGGAGAAACTTCTCGATATTGCTCAGATCCAACTTAATGAGAATTGCTCTACAGTGCTCTTAAGGAAATTACCCACCAAACTTGGTGATCCGGGTCGTTTCTTGATTCCTTGCAACTTCCCTGGGGTAGAGAATTGTATGGCCCTAGCCGATCTAGGTGCTAGTATCAACTTAATGCCATTAAGTGTTTGGAAACAATTATCTCTACCCGAGCTAGTCCCCACACGAATGACTTTGGAATTAGCTAACCGTACGGTTGTTTATCCAGTGGGGATAGCCGAAGACGTCTTCGTTGGTGTCGACAAATTCACCTTTCTAGTGGATTTTGTTGTCGTTGACTACGAGATGGACCCCCGTGTTCCATTAATCGTTGGACGTCCATTCTTGTGTTGGGTCGAAATTATAAAGTATTATGATTTGATGTGTCAAAACTAAAAGACAAGGACTAAATCTAACAAGTGAAGATTCTACAAGCCGGTGGACAAACTTGTAGAAGATATATTGCAAGAATATAAAAGATTTAGTGAATATATTATTTAGTGAATATCTTATTTACTAAATATCTTATTTACTAAATATCTTATTTACTAAATATCTTATTTAGTTTCCTTGTAACAAGGGTTTATGTGTAGTATATAAACACATACCCTACGTAGGTTTTATTGATAACTCATATTCACAATGTAACCTACAAGAAATTCGTGTGTACTAGGCGTGGGATTCAATGTATACACGCCTAGTGATTATTTGTTTTAATCTTTAATACAAGTAATCGTTGGGAGAATTTCATCTTGTCCGCAACACCTTGTTTATGTGTTTCGTTCAATTCCGCATATATTTATTATATGAACGAGATGCATATCCTAGTAAGCTTAATCGATCAGTGAATCAAGGTTTTATCAATTGGTATCAGAGCGGGTGGCTCTCGATGCTAGGATCAACGAGGTGTTCGTTCTTAGTGAAAAAGAAGAAAATCCCGTATAGGGTTTTTATGCAGTTTGTGTGCGCAGCAGTAGTACGAAGGGCATAACTTTTTATTGAACCGTTGGATCGCCACGAATTTTTTTTTGTGTGTTCTACACACATATATCTAGACATCCACCGGAGGGATTGTCGAGATCTATCCCAAAGAAAAAGTTATTAACCGTCGAAGTCAGCAGGGGTCATATGCTGTTTTCTGTGAACAGTAATTGTAAAAACGTGATTTCTCCTTCGTTAACCGTTGGATCGTCGTGATATTCGATCTGTAGGTTCTTGACACTTATGTCTAGGATCTCACCGAAGGGATCTTCGATCTAAGTATTTATGAAGAAGTTATTCGTTGTCGAAGTTCACTGCAGTTTATGGATTTTCACATGAAATAATGATTTAGGGTTTATAAAACCCTAGATCAATTAGCCGCTGATGGGAGTTATTTTGACGCTGATAGATGTTAGTGTCAGTGGATGTCGTTGACGCTGACAAGGCATGGATGAGACGCTGATGGTCAGGCGCTGACAGGTTTAAAGATGGCGCTGACAAGTTATATGTAGGCGCTGACAGAAATCCATGTGTTGTCCGAGATATGGTTTTTTAAACGCTGACAAGTGTTGTCCGATATTGGACAACACACACTGATAAGATCTTGGACAGTGAAGGATATTGGACGACAAAGGATTCGCTGCTGTTTGTAATTTTGGTTACGTTTTTGCACACAAAACGAGGTATTTACACACGAAGGTACATGGGATCTCCGTTTCTATACAGAATATCAAATTGATATTCATGGCTCGGATATTTTTTATAAAGTCATATATGATTAAGGGGAAGAGTTCTTATGGTAAGTTTGATGTTGAAGTTAGTTTTCACAAATTTGTTTTTCTTATTTAGGTGAGCAATACACCTTGTCTCTGTACTAAATATATTGTTACAGCGTACGACTGGCTCATAGTCGTGAAGGTTACCAGTTCCCATGTAACAAAAACTGTGGTGAGCAATACACCTTGTCATTGGACTAAATATATTGTTATAGCATACGATTGGCTCATAGTCGTGAAGGTTACCAGTACCCATGTAATAAAAACTGATGGGTGAGCAATACACCTTTATCATTGGATCTAAATATATTGTTATAGCTAACAACTGGCTTATAGTTGTGCGGTTTTTGTTGGTTTCAGTTCCCGTTCTTACCAATAAACTGAGCCCCCTTTTGCAGTGAAAGAGTTGCATTTTTCTCTAGTCGTTTCGACAACTAGGGGAAGAGTTTATCAACTAGTGAGCAATTGGGTGAAAGAAATACAAAGTTTAGGTTATTCTGCTTCTACATCAAAATTATTGTACTTATTTTTCTTCAAGATCATTACATAGAGCTACTTTTGGAGAATTTTCAAGATTGCATACTTTCACATATTCCCTATTGATGTGTCAAAAAGGGGAAGAATATGTGCTATACTTAAGGGGAAGCAATTTGAAGATCGTGTACCATATACAAAAGGTTTTGACATCATCAACTAGGGGAAGATTGTTGGGTCGAAATAATAAAGTATTATGACTGGGATACATCACCTTCAAGAAGTCTGGTGTCCTTCGTCAATGATAAATCAGATCACACATGCATCCTTCGTGATAAAGTATCAGATCATTGGTGATATTAAATCAGATCACACATGCATCCTTCGTCAATGATAAATCTTTTGCAGTGAAAGAGTTGCATTTTTCTCTAGTCGTTTCGACAACTAGGGGAAGAGTTTATCAACTAGTGAGCAATTGGGTGAAAGAAATACAAAGTTTAGGTTATTCTGCTTCTACATCAAAATTATTGTACTTATTTTTCTTCAAGATCATTACATAGAGCTACTTTTGGAGAATTTTCAAGATTGCATACTTTCACATATTCCCTATTGATGTATCAAAAAGGGGAAGAATATGTGCTATACTTAAGGGGAAGCAATTTGAAGATCGTGTACCATATACAAAAGGTTTTGACATCATCAACTAGGGGAAGATTGTTGGGTCGAAATTATAAAGTATTATGAGTTGATGTGTCAAAACTAAAAGACAAGGACTAAATCTGACAGATGAAGATTCTACAAGCCGGTGGACAAACTTGTAGAAGATATATTGCAAGAAGATAAAAGATTTAGTGAATATATTATTTAGTGAATATCTTATTTACTAAATATCTTATTTAGTTTCCTTGTAACAAGGGTTTATGTGTAGTATATAAACACATACCCTACGTAGGTTTTATTGATAACTCATATTCACAATGTAACCTACAAGCAATTCGTGTGTACTAGACGTGGGATTCAATGTATACATGCCTAGTGATTATTTGTTTTAATCTTTAATACAAGTAATCGTTGGGAGAATTTCATCTTGTCCACAACACCTTGTTTATGTGTTTCGTTCAATTCCGCATATATTTATTATATGAACGAGATGCATATCCTAGTAAGCTTAATCGATCCGTGAATCAAGGTTTTATCATCTTGAGGACCGGTCGCACTCTCACTGATGTAGCCACTGGCGAATTAATCATGAGAGTTGACGACGATAAAATCGTTTTCAACATGGGTAAACTTTCTAAGCAGCCTTCTGAAAAAGAGAGCGTTAATTTCATTGACGTTCTTGATGAGGCTTGTGAAGAACACTTCAAAGACACTTGTAAAAGTGGTTCTTCTTCTCTACCCACTGTTGAGACCGTTTCCTACATTGCTCCTTCACTAACTCCTTTTGGAGAAAGTGATATTCTCTTGAAAGACTTTGAAGCCACTTTGGGAGATGTTGACTTAAAATATGACGATTCTCCCTCTAATTGGGATGAAGACATTCGTACCATTGAGAAACTGCTCAATGAGGACCATATTTCTCCACCGTCTCTTAAGGATATCTCTATCGATGAACCGAATTGACTACGCCTTCCATCGAAAATCATCCGGATTTAGAGCTTAAGGACCCACCGTCTCATCTCGAGTACGTTTTCCTTGAAGACAACAAGAAGTCACCCGTCATCATCGCAAAGGACTTGAAAGAAGAAGAAAAATCCCGACTTATCGCCGTGCTGAAGAATCACAAGAAAGCTATTGCGTGGAAAATCTCTGATATTCGTGGAATTAATCCTCACTTTTGCACACATAAAATTCTCATGGAGGACGATTTTAAACCCACTATTCAAAGCCAAAGAAGGGTGAATCCTAAGATCCATGACGTTATCAAAAAAGAGGTTATCAAACTTCTTGATGTGGGCATGATCTACCCTATCTCGGATTCACCATGGGTTAGTCCCGTCCATTGTGTGCCTAAGAAAGGCGGAATCACCGTTGTGCCCAATGAAAACAACGAGTTGATTCCTACTCGTCTCGTTACAGGGTGGAGAGTTTGTATAGACTATCTCGAACTCAATGATGCTACGAGAAAGGATCATTTTCCCCTTCCTTTCATGGACCAAATGCTTGAACGTCTAGCGGGTAATGACTATTACTGCTTTTTAGACGGTTTCTCGGGTTATTTTCAAATACCCATCGATCCCAAAGACCAAGAGAAAACCACATTCACTTGCCCTTACGGAACATTTGCTTATAAAAGAATGCCTTTCGGCTTATGCAATGCTCTTGGGACATTCCAAAGGTGTATGATGGCTATCTTCCATGACATGGTTGAAGAAACCATGGAAGTCTTCATGGATGATTTCTCGGTCTATGGTGATTCTTTCTCTTCTTGCCTTGCCAATTTGGAACGCATGCTTAAGCGGTGTGAAGACACTCGCCTTGTTCTAAATGGGGAAAAATGCCATTTCATGGTAAAAGAAGGCATTGTGCTAGGACATAAAATCTCCAAAGCCGGTCTTGAAGTGGACCGTGCTAAAGTTGATGTCATATCCAAATTACCTCCACCTTCAACCGTGAAGGGTGTGAGAAGTTTCCTTGGTCATGCGGGCTTCTATCGTCGATTCATCCAAGATTTTTCAAAAATCGCTCGCCCGATGACCCACCTCTTGGAAAAAGATACTCCTTTCATTTTTTCCAAAGAGTGTCTTGAATCCTTCAATCTTCTTAAGGATAAGATAACTAAGGCACCGGTCTTGGTTACCCCTAATTGGGAGCTACCTTTTGAGTTGATGTGTGATGCTAGCGATTTTGCTATTGGAGCGGTTTTGGGTCAAAGAGTGAACAAACACTTCCAACCAATCCACTATGCTAGCAAGACAATGACGGGGGCTCAATTGCATTATACCACTACCGAAAAAGAGCTTTTAGCTGTAGTGTATGCTTTTGAAAAATTTCGCCCCTATCTTGTCCTTTCTACCACCATCGTATATACCGATCATTCCGCGTTGAAGTACTTGTTGACTAAACAAGATTCTAAGCCAAGACTTCTTCGTTGGGTTTTGCTCCTTCAAGAAGTCAACATTGAAATTCGTGACAAGAAGGGAGCCGAAAACCTAGCCGCGGATCATCTAAGTAGACTTGAGGATCCTTATCAAGGGGATCATCTGAATCAAGAGATCAATGACTCTTTTCCCCTTGAGGCCTTAATGTCTATTAATCCAAATCTTGATGACACCCCGTGGTTTGCGGACATTGCAAACTACTTAGCGGGTGGAATTCTCAAGAAAGGGTTAACGTCCCAACAAAAGAAAAAGTTCTTTAAAGATATTGAACATTATTTCTTGGACGACCCTTACCTTTTCAAAAAATGTGCGGATCTTGTCATTCGTCGATGTGTTGATGGGCCGGCAGCTTTACAAATCCTCGATGCTTGCCATAAAGGACCCACCGGTGGTCACTTTGGTCCCAACTATACCGCGAAGAAAGTATTCGACTCTGGATTCTATTGGCCCACCATTTATCGTGACGCTCACGAAATGGTTAAGCATTGTGATGCTTGCCAACGTAAAGGCAAGATCACACATAAAGATGAGATGCCTCAAAATTTCATACAAGAATGTGAAATCTTTGATGTATGGGGCATCGACTTTATGGGGCCATTTCCATCATCTAAAGGGAACAAGTACATCCTCGTAGCCGTTGACTACGTTTCCAAATGGGTTGAAGCTAAGGCTCTCCCCACGAACGATGCGTGGGTGGTTGTGAACTTTTTAAAGCAACTTTTTGCTCGATTCGGTGTTCCTCGTGCTATCATCAATGACCGCGGGACTCATTTTTGCAATGATCAATTTGCAAGAGTCATGGCTAAGTATGGTGTCAATCACCGTCTTTCCACCGCCTATCATCCCCAAACCAATGGTCAAGCTGAGATTTCCAACCGTGGATTGAAGCGAATTTTGGAACGTACTGTGGGAGAGCATCGTGTCGCGTGGGCCGATAAGTTAGATGATGCTTTGTGGGCTTTCCGTACCGCATATAAGACCCTGATTGGTTGCACACCTTATCGTCTTGTGTACGGGAAAGCATGCCATCTCCCTATCGAGCTGGAACACAAGGCGTACTGGGCCTTGAAGTGGGCTAACTTCGACATCAACAAAGCCGATGATCTTCGGAAGATTCAACTTAACGAGCTAAATGAACTAAGGAATGAAGCTTACGAGAACTCATTGATCTACAAAGAGAAGACCAAAATCATCCACGATGCAAGAATTAAGAACCGAGAGTTCCACGTTGGTGATCAAGTCTTACTTTTTAACTCTCGGTTGAAGATCTTCTCGGGCAAGTTGAAGAGCCGCTGGTCTGGTCCATTCACCGTCGCCAAAGTCTTTCCATATGGAACCATTGAGCTTTCACAGCCAAATGGGCCCAATTTCAAGGTGAATGGCCAGCGCGTGAAGTTGTAATTTGGTGAGGACATCTCTCATGAGATGATTCCATCCCTCACCACGTTTCCCATGAACTAGTTTTGGGTCGAGTCAGGCTCGTGACTCGGTTATAAAAAAAAAGCGCTTCTCGGGAGACAACCCGTGATCTATCCTTTACCGTTTTCATAATAAGTGTAGGGGGAACCCCGTATGTGTTGGTTGTCTTGTTTCTTATTTTGTGCAGGGATTCAACCTTTAAAGAGCACCTCGATGACTTTTGACGAACCGTGATCCCGTGTTCCCATCTTCCTGGTTTCATCCTAAACTATCGTGATTCACTATTTCACATCTTATATGTTCACATTGTAATCTGTTGTCCCATGTATTTGTGATGATTAAGCAATGAAGAAAGAGAGAAAATATATGAAGAAGAGATGAATTCCTAGAGAGAGAAAGTAGTGAGAGAAAGTAGAGAGGAGATGATTAACTTGGTGAGATTAGATTAAGAAAAGAATTTGTTACAAATGACCATCCACCCTCCTAACATGCTAGGAGGGTAGTATATATAGTCCACCCACATGCGGGCTTTAATGGACTATATATTGGGCCGGGCTTGTCTTTTGTACTTTAATTAGTTTAAATCCAAGCCCGTGAACCACGACTAAATAACTACTTATTACAACGTTCTAATAAATATTACAATAGAAACCTATGACCGAACATTCTTGTTTGACTCAATATTTTGAGGCTAACAATCTCCCCCAATGTGAGGTCATTCCTCTTTGATATTTGGATTCCAATGGAGATTTATGAATTTCGTCATAAATGAGTCTTGAACGTGTAACAGTGGTTTTGTTCCTTCATGATGTGATCTTTGAGCCTTTGTCGTTGTCTTTCGACTTTGTCTTTAAGTCTTGAGATCTTCAAATCATCCTTGACTTGTCATTGCCATCTTGCGATCTTGTGTCTTTATCCACATGCTCACACTATCAATTGTTGGATAAGTCTTTGGGCATGAATATGTGGTTGTGAATCTTTGACTTTGCTGAGTACACCGTGACGCCACCTTCTCGAGACAAAACATAGACACGGACTGAATGGCTTTGACATTCGTCCTAAATCGGTAGCGTTTTACCTCCGGTCGGTGAAGACCGTTATACGATATTAAATATCGTACCTGTGATCAGGTAGATTCAATTAAGAATCTCCTTGACAGGGTTTCGCGGCTGTACTAGCCGTTCTCTTTACTCGACCGTCTCAAAGCAAGACTGCGAACATAAAGAGTGAATCAATTGGATAAATATCCGCTTGATTAAAGTCGTCAATTCAAATTCCTGGAACAAGTTTGATTCATTAAGAATCTTACCATTGTTGCTTTCCAGTTGACACAAGTTTGATTCATAAGAATCTCACAAGTCACCTACCGTAGCGCTGTTTGATGTTGACGCTAGAAGGATTTCCATTCGTCACTGTGAATATTAATAAATATCACTCTGAATGTTCTGGCAAGACCATAAAGATATTGCGTAGAAACCTGAAACGAGTTTGAATCAATTCAGAATCAAACCACTGTTGCTTTTCAGTTGTACATATGTTCAATTCATAAAGAATCTTACATATGACCTACCGCAGTGCTGTTTGATGTTAACACTGGAAGGATTTCCACTCATCATTGTGAATACTAAGTAGTATCACTCTGAGTGTTCTAGCAATATCGCAAGGATATAGCGTAGGACTCTCTTGATCTTCATCCGTGTGTCCTAACGAGATTTGATTGATCTCTTGGCTCTAGACTCGATTTGTGCACTTTTAGTGGTCGGAGGCTGGAGCAGATGCCACCTATTCAATATCAACTATCTCGGAGTAATAAAGTCAATAGAAGTCGTGTTGATCTCCGAGACAATAAAACAAACTTCTTTTGAGAGAAGTCTGAGTAGCTAGGAAAGGGTTGTGCTTCACATCACTGGGTCCATGATGAGTTTGTCTTCATGATGAGTTGACCCGGTTTCTGCCTAAGTTGTATGGAGGGCTTCTTTCTTTAGACCCTTTATCCTTACATTTCTTTTTCATTCTTCAACCCCTTCAATGCTTACCAAGACATCATTACTAGCACCTTGTTGTGATTGTTCCAGTGCTAGCATCAGTACTTAGTCGGCATTCTGCTACGTTCACATTCTACTCCATCTTTCCTAAGGACTTCTAATAATCTATTGGATTGTCCCTGGGAAGATCCCTCCGGTTCTGGTTGGATCATAGGACTTAAACCTAACCACCCTTTTGACACCACTAACGTCGTGAATTAAAGATGTTGTGGGTATTTGATCAAAACCATGAAAACCACTTTAAATTCTAACAAAGTGTTTGAAAAACATTTAACACCTTGCTAGTTTTGTCGTTTTAGAAAAACTCCCCCTTCACATGTGCATCGATAATCGAAAGTGTTTCGCACATGTGGGTAAGAGTTAAAGTGCTTGAGTCTTATATATGATCACATTTTAATCACATTTTCTCCCCCTATCTCTAATATATAAAATCTTTTGATATTAGAGATACCAAATTTGATTAAAATATATTTTGAAAAATAGTCTTGAAAATCTTCGGGAGAAAGATGTGTCAATCTATGCATGAAGTTGAAATGCTCCCCCTCAAAAATTGATCAAATGGAATTGTCATTACGAGGATGTGATCCACATTAAACTTTTGAGGATAGGAGTTGTTGAACACACAATTTTTGAAAGATTTTGTATATCATTGAGAAATTCTTGAAAAAATTGTGTTCAACGCTTTTTGAAAAATCAATTCTTTTTGACGAAAAGGTTTTTCTAAAGCATAAACTTGAGTTCATAGACTTTGAATGTCTTGACGAATCCACTCAAGTGTAAGAAGATTTAACTTCTTTTGCTAAGGGTAAGAGTACAAAAGCGTACACTCCTCCGTGAATTTAGATCCGGGTTGCAATCTGAAAGTGATTACAAGCCATTGTGTTGAGCTCAAAACGTTGAATGTTTTGTGACAAGCTCAACCCGAGATAGATTGCTCTACTCGTTGTTGGAAGTATTGTCCAAGATAGACAATTTCCTTTTGAAAATATAGAAATGACATGTTTTGAAAAATATTTACAACTTTCATTCGAGCTTTATGTACACACCCGTGTCGTTATTGAGCGACATTTCTAGGTACGTCCATATTATCGATACTGAAAAACATGTCGAGAAGAATATTTTTGGATTATCAAAGATTTTTTACTTTTGTATTTTGCTTTTTGATTAATATTTACAGGTAGATGTTTGATAGATGAATCAAGCAGGCTTCTTTGCCAGAACCTCCAGTTCTGCTGGAGTCAAACATCTCATACCAATTTGCCTAACTAGATACGCAAACCTCTCTTTCAAAAGAGCTTTTGTAAACAAGTCAGCTAATTGGTAATCAGTTCCAACAAAGTATAATTCAACAATACCTCTTTCAACTTGTTCCTTAATGAAGTGATATCGGACATCGATGTGCTTCGTGCGGGAATGCTGTACCGGGTTGCAGGAGATGGCTATGGCCGACTTTGAGTCACAGTACATAGGTACTTTATCAAAATGGAAGCCATAATCCGTGAGTTGTGTTCTCATTCAAAGAACTTGAGCACAACACGCAGATAGAGACACATACTCCGCTTCGGCTGATGAAAGTGACGTGCAATCCTGCTTCTTGGAAGACCATCCCACAAGCTTGTCTTGACCTAGAAATTGTGCACCACCAGAAGTACTTTTACGTGTATCAAGACACCATGCATGATCAGAATCTGAATAGGCCGTTAGAAAGAAACCGGTTTCCCTCGGATACCAGAGTCCCATGTGAATGGTATTCTTAAGGTACCGAAAGATCCGTTTAACCTCCTTGAGGTGCTTTTCACTGGGTCGTGCTTGATATCGTGCACAATAACACGTAGCATGATGAATATCAGGTCTGCTTGCTGTCAAGTACATGAGGGACCCGATCATGGAACGATATCTCGTTTGATCTATGGGTAATCCCTCCAAATCAGCATCTAGAGATGTGATTGATAATGGTGTCCCAACGGGGTCACATGATGTCATACCATGCTTTTTGATTATCTCTTGACAATACTTAGCTTGGTTAATGAAGATACCACTTGGGGATTGGTGAACTTGAATTCCTAGAAAGAATTTTAGTTCGCCCATCATAGACATTTCAAATCTGCTGTGCATTACTTTTTCAAACCATTTTGAAAGTTTTGGGTTTGTAGACCCGAAAATAATGTCATCAACATAAATTTGCACAAGCAGAATGTCATCCCCATATTTATAAGTGAACAAAGTTAGATCAATGGCACCTTTTGAGAAACCTTTGGAGACCAGGAATTTCGAGAGTTCGTCGTACCACGCCCTTGGAGCTTGCTTGAGTCCATAAAGTGCTTTGTGGAGACGATACACCTTGTCAGGATAATGAGGATCGACGAATCCTTCCGGCTGCGTGACATAGACTTCTTCCTTCAAAGGACCGTTAAGAAACGCCGTCTTTACGTCCATTTGATATACAATGAATCCCTTATGTGCAGCATAGGCAAGGAAAATCCTGACCGCTTCCATTCGAGCTACTGGTGCAAATGATTCTTCAAAATCAATACCCTCTTTCTGTCCATACCCTTTGGCCACTAGCCTAGATTTATTCTTGATGATCGTGTTTTCTTCATCCATCTTGTTTTTCCAGATCCATCGAAGATTTAATGGTGTTACATCGTATGGTCTGTCAACAAGTTCCCAGACTTTAAGTCTTTCAAATTGTTGAAGTTCATCCGTCATCGATTCAATCCAAGCATGATCAGCTAATTCTTCTTTGATGTTTTTCGGTTCAGCTGAACTCACGGTGAGTGCGAACATACAAACATCGGCATCGGTGTTAAGCTGTCGTCTTGTGCGAACGGGCTGTGAAGGGTTTCCAATGACATGAACCAAAGGATGATCTCGGGTCCAATGATGTGTTGAAGGATGTCGTTGATAGAAAGTATGCATATTTGACGGATCAACATGGCGAGTAGAAGACTCTCCAGTTTCGTGTACCGGTGTACCGAATGGGTTGATGAATTCGTCTTCGTCAGATAATGCATTGTCTGCTTGATTTGTGTTCTCTGGAGCAATGACAGTAGTTGTGGATGTTGTAGGATCGATTGTTGAAGTAATATTCTGAGGAGGGAAATCTGCAGCAACCCGTGTTGAAGTAGATGAAGTTGTATCTTGTTATTGACGATGATCGGTTTCATCATTCTTATCATGAGTGACAGCGGAAGACTTTGATACAACTTGTTTCTCCCCCATGAAATATTCATCATACATTGGTCCATATAACATTTCCAACTCTTCAATTGTCGTGTCGACTGTCATATCAGCTCTAGGAACATTTTCTGGAACCAGCGTTGAACTTGACGGTTCATTGCTGTGGTCTTGAGCTTCGAGTTCTGTGCGGTTGTGAACGGAAGTCGTTTGTCGTTGTGGATCGGGACTTAAACTATTTTGTTCAAGTGCCATTTCTTGAGATTCATCAAATCGGATGTGAATTGTCTCGACAATCAATTTTGTTCTTTTGTTGAACACTCTATATCCCTTAGACTGAGTTGCATATCCCACAAGAATACATGCATCACCTTTCTCTTTCATTTTATCCAAATTTTCACCATCTCGAATAATGTAGCAAGCACATCCAAAAACATGAAGGTGTTTGAGTGAAGGTTTTCGATCATGAATTATGTGATATGGTGTCTTTTCGTGTCTTGGGATAATTAAGGATCGGTTTTGTGTGTAGCATGCGGTTGACATGGCTTCGGCCCAAAAGTATAGTGGAAGCTTTGAAGCGGATAATAATGTTCGAGCAGCTTCAACCAAAGTACGGTTTCGTCTTTCAACAACGCCGTTTTGTTCGGGTGTTCGAGCAATAGATGTTTCATGTTCAATCCCTTCGGCTTCAAAATACTTTCTCAGATTAGAATTCAAAAATTCTGTACCTCTGTCAGTACGAACCACTTTAACTTGAGCTTGAAGACCACGTTGTATCAATTTTAGGAAGCTGATGAGAACGGCGGGTGTTTCATCCTTGGACCTCAAGAAGTGAGTCCATGTGTACCTTGAGTAATCATCGACAATTACCAGAATATATTTCTTTCCATTGATACTCTGAACACGCATGGGACCACACAGATCCATGTGAAGAAGATCTAACCGTCCTTTAGAGCTTGGTGTGGTCTTTGTTTTGAAGCTACTTCGTTTAGCTTTACACAGTTCACAAGAAGAACAAAGATGATCTTTGATGAATGTCAAGCTTGGAAGGCCTCTCACAATATCTTTCTTGGAAAGCAAGTTAATGGTATCAAAGTTAAGATGAGAAAGACGTTGATGCCATAACCATGCCTGAGTCGTTGAAGCTTTAGCCATGAAGCAAATTGGAGTTGATGAAGTTGTGTCTTGAAGTGAAATTGTGTAAAGATCAGTACCCCCGTGTACCGGTAAGTAAGTCATTCCCATCATAATCACGAACAAAACATGTCTTCTTTCTGAAAGCAACTTCCAAATCCGCATCACAGAATTGACCAACCGAGAAAAGATTGTGATTGAGCCCTTCGACGTAGTATACCCTTTTAATCGTGATATTCCCTTGAACCAAATCTCCCTATCCTAGGATCGGTGCAAATTGATCATTTCCGAATCGGACCGTACCTAGGAACTTCTCCACGAAGTTAATTAGAAGCTTGAGATTCCCCGTCATGTGCTTCGTGCATCCGGAGTCCATTATGAAGAGAATTATTTGTATCACCTGCAGAAGAGTTAGAACACGATGGAGCATTTGTTAAATTGGATACCACAGTAGTTGTGATAGTAGAAGCATTAGTGCCCTTATCAACATTTAAAGGCGAACTAACACTCGTTTTCACATTTTCTGTCCTAACTTTAGGCATCCATTTATATCCGGGAGGACATTGATTAGCAAACCACCATTTCCAAGACTTGCTAGCAGACTCATATAATTCCTTAATTTTGCTTCTAGGATTCTTAGTGGTGGAGTCTGATGCATTACTATTCTTAGTGGGGGTTGCACCAGAATGGTTCACTTTGCGTTTGGGTTTACTAGCTCTAATAGGCATAGCAACTTGCTTCTTAGTTCTAGTATCTACGCCTTTGACTTTATTTATAGCACACATAGAATGATTAGCATTAGCACACTTGCCACATTCGACACAAACAAATTTCACATTCATATCATTCAAATCATTCACAGCATTCAGATCGTCATTACATGCGATAACAGACTTTTTATTCTTAAAAACATTCAAATTCCTAGGGTGTTCTTCTACTTGCTTCATCTTCCCTTGATTCTTGTGTTTCCAGACCTTATCATTCTCTTGAGTGCTCTTAAGCTGAGGCCGGCTAACACTAGTAGTGGAGACTATTCCTGTAGTAGAAGACACACGAATATTAGTGTTTCTAGAAGTCTGAGGCGAGTGAGTATCTTTGTTTGTGGGCTTAGTGGGCATTCTATACATCCCTGGTTTAATCACATTATTGTGCTTAACGCTTGGTGCTACAGGATTCCTTATGGGTTGAGCTTGTGGTAACCTTTCCTTTCCATCCATCTTGGGGGCAAACACAGGTTTTGCAAACGAGGAATTAGAGAAAGCAGATGGTTTTCCCAAGATAGAGGATCTATTCTCTTTAGAGGCATTGGGTTGTCTAACAACATTTTTCTTAATGCCAGGTTCCACAATTTTCCCACCCATTTTAGCAATGAGTTTCTGCAACTCAGCTATCGCTCTGTCCCTGTCTTGTAATTGAGCTTTCAACCCTTTAATTTCCAAATTCTGTTCATTCATTTCTCGAAATGTTTGGGAAATTTTTTCTTGCAATTTATTATCATGTGGAAAACGACCAACATCTTTTTGCAAAGCAAGTTCAAGTGAATGACAATGTTTTTGAAGGAAATCAGTTTTGTGTTGAAGTAACTCAAAAGCCTTTTTGTCAACATTTTCTTTACGTTTCGAAAGCTCAATTTCAAGACGTTCACATTCTTTGATCTTATCAAGATATTGGCATGCAACTTCAGAATATTCATCAATATCAGCACAAGATGTAAAATAAGCACACATAACATCTTTAGAAACGCATTCTTGCAAGAGTAAATCATATTCATCTGAGAAATCAGACTTCTCCATTTGAAGATCATCAATGTGTTTCTCAATAGATTCAACATATTTTAAATCATCAAACATTTCAGTCCGAATGAACTCCTCAAGTTGAAGAACAGTTTCTTTAATCAACGCCGTGTTTGGAATTAAGAGTTCTTTGACAAGCAAGGTAATATCGTGAGGAATCGGACGTGTCCACTCAGCATTTTCACGTTTTGCCCAGTCTCTTTCAACAATAGATTTAACATTATCTATGTGGTGTTTAAGAATACCTAATGTTTTCCTACTCTTTCTTTTAGATTCATCTAGAGGGAGGTAGTTTATGTGTTTGTAAACATTATATTTCTTAGGGGCAAATGCTTTCTTCCATTGAATTCTCTTTTGTTTGCATTCTAAGAACACTTCCTCACGAGTTTTCTGAGTTTGTTTGTTGAACAGGCCATAAAGACTATTCTCATAAGCATAATTATAAGGTTTCACAAACTCCTTATTAACAAGTGGTTGACTAGAAGCATCCCAAAGGGCAGTCTCTTCACTATTGACACTAACAGTCATGCAATCAAGATCTGTCCTTTCAGTCTCATCAAGATAGAGACACGGGTTCGCAGCTTGAGCTTTGGCAAGGTACTCAGGACTTGCAAAGCTAGCTTGACCCTTAAACATCGATGGAGGTGCTAGCATTCTTACGGATTGAATAGAATCATGCGTTTTATAAACAACGTTCTTCAAAAAGTCGACTTGTGTTTCTAGTTTCGTAACTTTTTCGGTTTCTTTATCATATCTACTTTTGAAGTCTTGTTTTAACGCATCTACCGCTTGTTTCTTATCCTCTAGAATTTTAGCAGAATCAGTAGTGGTCATAGAGAGCTTTTGTTCAAGTTCATTAACTTTGGTATTGGCAAGGTACGTTTTTTGACGTTCATCCATTAAGAAAACATTATATTGACGCTTCTCTTTAGCTAATAATTCAAGAGTTGTATTATATTTGTTTTCAAAATCGTCCTTTTGACTTTTTAACGCACTTCCCTTGTACCCCTCAAGCTCTTTGGTTTTCTGAAGGAGCTCATCTCTATAGCTTTCAGTCATCTCAGTAGATTTAATAAGAGCAGCTTTACATTCTTCAAAACTTTGAGTGAGCGTAGCGTTTGCCTTCTTTAATTGCTTTTGACTCTTTTTATTTTCAGTGACATCTTTTTGTAAAGTAGCAATTAAATTAGCAAGCGCAATACGTTCCTCTTCATCATATTCATTTGCATGTTGATCATCCTCAGACTCATTATTGCACATGTCTGATGAATCGGGTGTGGTATTGCTATCAACCGTTTCCATCATACACGTGTCATTAATGGCATTGGGTAGATCACTATGCTCAGGAATGTCACCAAACACATTATATTCATCAGTAGTGTGTACCTTATCGATTGGATCAGTGTCAAAGATAGGACCATTGTCATCTTCAGTGACTTTGAGAACTTCTTCAACCTTTGCCATGTACGAGTAATGTGCATCAAGCTCTTGATCAGAATCTTCATCATCAGTATCATCAAGCATGGCTCCTTCCTCAGCTGACAATTTAACCCCTGCTTCCATCTTTTTGCATAGCAACATCTTTTCCTTGTGATAGCTGGAGTCTCTAACCCTTTTCGGCTTCCTGCATTCCTTTGCCATATGCCCAAAACCTTGGCAATTAAAACATTGAATCCCACTCTGCTGAACCACTTGACTTCCAACCGTTTCCCTATTCCCAGTAGCAGCAGCAATCCTCTGAGTATCATACTTTGCAGTTTGTCGATCATATCTTGCAGAACCCTCAACATGCGTTGGATTATGTCGATCATACCTAGAAGGACTTTCACCACGTCGACGTGTGTCATACCTTGGAGGACTCTCAACATATCGGTTCTTTTTGTTAGATGATGTGCGAAGATTGTTGTTGGTGGGTTTGTAGATTTTCTTGTAAGTCTTCATTATGTAAGCAATTTGTTGTTTCATCTCTCGGTTCTTTTGAGCTTGGTCTTCATCACTATCTTCTTCAGATGAGGACTCAAATGGTGGTGATGGTGCTCTTGGCGCTTTACCTCGAGATTTTGTTGAAGATGAAGACTTAGATGATGTGGAATATCGTGGTGAGAGGATGTATTGGAGTATTGCTTAGGAGCACGAGAGTGAGGATCTTGAACATGTTGAGTGGTAGTCAGTAAAGCAAGTGGATTAGCCGTCTTGGCAACACGTTCAACTCGAATCTCATTTGCTTCATTCTGAAATTGCTTTAAGATGTCAAAGAGTCGATGATATGAGACCTCGTCTAACTTTTCTTGTTGTTTCACCAAAGTGACGAATCGTGTCCACTCGGGTTGAAGTTGTTGAAGAAATTGAACATTGACTTGCATGGTGGAGACTTGCAGGTTATTTCTTGTCATGTCATTCATCATCTTATAAAACCTGGAGTAGTAAGAGTCAATTGATTCTCCATCCCTTGAAGTAAACTTGCCAAAATTCCAGAACAAGTTTGTTTTGACATCTTGTTTGTTGAGTGATTCTCCTTGTTGCAAGCGTTCAATAGCAGTCCACATTTCATGTGCTGTCGGGCATGCATCAACCGTGGAGTAAATATCATCTCCAATCCCACTTAAAACCATATAGATGGCTTCCTTCTCCGCATCATGCCAAGCACAATTTTCAGGTGTGAGATCAGCTCTTGTTTCATCACGTTCACTTGCAGGTATTGGATCAGTAGTATCTGTGGCTGCTCTTGGAGGAACTGAGATCTTCTTAAATATATATGGTCCATGAGTAATACATTTCCTCAAGGCATCACCATTAGGTCTTGTATCAAGATATCGTATGAAACGTGATTGCCATTGAGCATACCTACCAGATACAAGCATTGGTGGTCTCTCTTTGTTACCCGCCACCATTATGTTGTTGTTCGTCACACGATATTCGGCAGTAGAATCCATCTCAAAATTCTCTGAAATGATGAAGTGAATATGGATCTTAAGTAGATTTGTTGTGATTGTTGTTGTGGTTTAAATTCTGAAAATTGCAATTTTTCTCCAGTCCGACAATAAATTCTCCAGTCCGACAAAAACGGTAGTCCAAAAATTTTGTAATCGCCAAAATTTGAAATCGAGCTAGAAATGTCCTAAAACTAGTAGTCCAAAATTTTTTTTTTTTTTTTTTTTTTTGATCTTCGTGGAAACGATATTCTGAAACTAGTCTAGATGGTGGCTAAGTCTAAAAAATACTCAAACAAAATTTAGCAAAACACATCATCGGAATAACCAATCGGAATGTTATCGGAATAACCAATCGGAATGTTATCGGAATAACCAATCGGAATGTTATCGGAATGCACCAATCGGAATGAGCTAATCTGAATACACCAATCGGAATGAGCTAATCGGAAAACACCAATCGGAATGCAAATCTGAATGCCAATCGGAATAATGTTGTCCAGTCGGAATGTTGGAAGTCCAATCGGAATGTTGATCGGAATCCCAATCTGAATCAATAAACCCTTTTCCGATTACACCAATCGGAATGTATCCCCCTTTTCTCGGACAAAACTCAACCAATACGTGATTTTAAGCCAAAAAATGATCAAAAAACCCAAAAATTTTGTGTTTTTAGCCAAAGTAAATATACCAAATCACTACTACAACTATGTATAAGATGTAGATGATTAAGCAAAGCACGGAAAACACAAAAAAATTTGAATCCGAGATGATTTATGGATTAAATCATTCGAATCAAATATAATAACACCAAACAATCACAAATCTACCCCGTGACGATTGATACCAAATGTTGTCCCATGTATTTGTGATGATTAAGCAATGAAGAAAGAGAGAAAATAGATGAAGAAGAGATGAATTCCTAGAGAGAGAAAGTAGTAAGAGAAAGTAGAGAGGAGATGATTAACTTGGTGAGATTAGATTAAGAAAAGAATTTGTTACAAATGACCATCCACCCTCCTAACATGCTAGGAGGGTAGTATATATAGTCCACCCACATGCGGGCTTTAATGGACTATATATTGGGCCGGGCTTGTCTTTTGAACTTTAATTAGTTTAAATCCAAGCCCGTGAACCACGACTAAATAACTACTTATTACAACGTTCTAATAAATATTACAATAGAAACCTATGACCGAACATTCTTGTTTGACTCAATATTTTGAGGCTAACATAATCACTCTAGTTGTCATTTCCTTAGCAAGACTTAAACAAAGTGCACAATGTCATAAGTGTATGGGAGTTTACTCTCACATGCTTAAACATTGAGGATAATGTTTATATCAAGTGTAGGGGGGACTTCTATCTAAGTAAGTGGTCTTTTCCATGAATTTGCCCTCATTTTAACCGGAAAACTCGATTTTTTTGACATTTTTCAAAATTTTTAATCTCTTTTGGCCTTGTAGTTTTGTAGTATTTCCCCTTGTCATAGTCTTTTATTTTCTTTTCAAAAATAAAGTTTAATAAAGTGGTTTTAAAATTTTTCAAAGTCGTGAATATTTTGACTCACCCCGAGTTTACTTATCTAAGTTTACTCTAGGTAGTATCCTTAACGTGTTTAAATCAAGTTTTGCTAGGCTTTTATATAGGGATCTTTAAAACACGAAAGTCTTAACTCTCACGGGTTAAGAACAAGAACTTTTCGCAAGTTCCTATAATTGATCCTAGAGAGTTATTTATCAAGGGAACTTTAAAACTCAAATTCTAAACTTGAAAGAGTCTAAGAAGATGCAAGATCCTATAAGAGACTCGAAAACCCAAAACTTTGATTTAATTGGCTAAGCATCCACGAGTCTCATTCCTTGAGATTTTAAATTGTGGAGAACGAGAGATGATAGAGTCAATTATAAGTTTGGTATTCTTTCGTGAATTTATGTGAGTTAATTATGAGCCTATTCTCCCATCGCTTGTTAATAAATTTATCTGCAATAAATAAGGTTGTACGATTTGAAAAGTTACTTAGCTTCTAGCCCAAGATCGTTTAAAAGTTGCTCGGTATTAATTAGAGTTCATTGCCAAGGCATAACTTATTGAAGCGGGATGCGAAGAATGGCGAGTCCGAAAAGGCCCTAACAAGGCATGAGGGCTACATTTTGTTGCTAAAGATCCAAAAGTGATGTGAAGAATCATTTATCAAAAATCAATATGAAGGATCAAGACACACGACGAAAAGAAAATACTCCCAAAAGATCATGGAGAAGTCTATCCGGAAAGTACCTAGCAAGGTATGAGGATAAATAGATCCAAGTCCTAAAAGGAGGCGGATCATTGTATATCAAAATCCAAAATAAAGATTGGAGAAAATGAAGAAGTCGTGGTCCAAGTATGAAGAATCTCTCAAAACTTCAAGTGAAGAAATTCCTATTATGAAGAGAAGACCATAATTTCAAGAACGTCTCTCAAAGATTTGAAGTAGGAAGTCGGTGCCAAATATCGGTCCGAGAAAGGTCTCAAATCGTGAAGCGAGTTATGCCAAGATATGAACTTTATGAGGTCCCAAGAAGCAGTTTTAAAAGATTTTGTCCTTTAGCTAACTATTGATTAAATCGTTCCACTTTATTTTCGGCCTAAATAACTATCTAAATAAGTCAAACAATGCATCCTCGTGATCATTCAAGACAAAAATAAAATATAAGAGATACACCTAGGAATAAGAGAGTCTAAGTAAATAATTGGCCCACATGAGTTCGTGTTAGTTTGCTAACTTATAATAACAATGATCTCGTTTTTAAGCTTGGTATGGGGAACGTGAAACTTGAGAATGATAAACGTTCATGGCAGCCAAAACCCAATGTAAGTCTTTGATTTTTTTACTTGATTCTATCTTTTTATCTTCCTTAAAGTTTAATATTTAATAAAGGCCAAGGTGGGTTATTTATGATGGAAAATGTAAACCGTGCTGTAAAATTAATGCATTGCATGAGGGCATTGCAATTGTCAAGTGTAGGGGATTTAATAAGTGTGAAAACACTTATCCTTTTACCACTTATTTCCAATAATAACATGACCGAAACGTGTATTTTATGTCGTAAAAGTCGGAATTATGCGTGGTTTGTGTTTTTATTGTGTTTTAGGACCAAAAGATGCAAAAGGAAGAAAATACGGGCTTTCACGGGCTTTTATCGAAGAAAACGAGAAAAGACGAAGTCAAAAGATAAAGAGTGCTTAAAGAACGGATGTTCAAGACCTATTCTGAAGATTTATCGAAGAAAAAGTCTAAAGACGGAAGTTTAATAAAGTCGAAGAACTCAAGTCTAAATTATAGAAGAAAATTTATTAAGACAAGTTCAAATCCCGAGACGACGTCGAGAAAAGACAAAGAATTAAATCGAGTCGAGAAGAAAAGAAAGAAGGAAGCACACCACACATGCACTTCCCATTTCCCTATAAATACCCTCCTAATCACATTAGGAGGGTGGTTAGCTAGTTTCATTTTTTATTTTTCCTTTCTAGTTTTTAGAGAGAGAAAGTTCCAAACTTTCTCTCACTAAGTTTTTCATCTTTTTTTTCTTTTAATCTTTCAAGTTTAAGCTTTTTGTATTTGGATTTCATTAATCAAAATTCAAGTTTAAGCATTTTGTTCTTTAATCTCTTTCTACATTTCTTGGTTTACTTTAACTTTTTGATCCGAATATTACACTTCACACGTTTGATTGATGATTTCGTGATTAAAAGGTTAAACTTTCTTGTTCCTACATAAGCTCTTATACGTATAGGCTATAAGCTCTTTATGCTTATTGGCTTATTTCATGTTTTAGCTTATTGCATTTTCGGATTATTTAAAAAGTTTAGTGTTTTTAAGAGATTCGATTTATTAAGTTTGCCTAAGTTGAGTTTCGAAAGTTGCAAAAGTTATGCTTATTGAGTTGTTAAGGTTCGGATAAAGTAGCTTATTTTATGTGCTTATTGAGTTTTAAGCTTACCACCAATTTCGGATTAAGTTTGTTTTCATCGCAATATTGGGGATTTGCACATTCCGATCGATTGCTTGTGTCTATCACAATAACCCATCAAGGGTTCTACTTTGTGATAACTTGGAGTTTACCCCCTTATTCCGATCTGGATTGCGATCGCATATTCCGACGGGATTTAAGGTTGCCTTAAGTCAAAACGCTGCCCAAATTTTGTTAACTATATTCCGACAGAATCATATTGCGACAACTTGCATTCCCATCTGGACTTTCCGATCTAGGACATTCCGACAGACAAGATTGTGACAGATTTGACCTTGATTATTCCGATGGCTTGTTTAGATGAACATTCCGATGGCTTTTCACTTATATTATTCCGATGACTTGTTTTAATAACATTCTGATGGTTCTACTTTTGGTGCATTCCGATAGAAAGGACTTGTTATATTTAGATTAATTAAGTTTGTTAAGTTTAAAAGTTTTACATAGTTTTATATTTTAAGTGTTTTTTCTAAATAACTTTTAGTTTAAGTTTGTAAAAGCTTCTACTTTACTCAACGACAATCATTTGCTTTTAGTTTAAATTAGATAACCAAACCAAACCCTTTTATTTTTCCACCAAGAACGACTGAGTCGCACTTTCTACCAATAATCAATTCAAAGAGATCGGATGATAATATTTTATACTTAGCCAAAAGCTTTGTATTAGACAACCAATGGTCTTTCTAATTTAAAATCGTTGCAACCTAAACTAGAGCCGGTTCAATCTCCAAATCGAGTGTCTGAACGTGAAGAATGTCGTTGGTGGTGAGTGTAGATTGAAGCACAAAACGATAAATATTAACATAGATGGGAATGATAGTAAAAATGTTGGACCTTTGTGGAAATTGGAATGAAAGTCAAATATTTACTTGGGGAAGAAAGTGGCACTGAATTCATCTTTTAGAGAACAACAATGGGCTAATGTGGAAACTACTAGCAGAGCTGTCAATTCAAAAGAAGCAACAACAATAAGTGATCAAGGAACTTGATGTCTAATTTGTTGCACCAGATCATGGTTGTTGTGTCTCATCACATTAATGGTGGAGTCGATGGATCTTCAAGCGTAAGTCATAGCTTTATTACATTTGTGTATTACTTCTGTTTGAGGTTATAATATGATCGGTATGATGTGCGGTATGTGTATGTAGGTTGAGGATAACGAAAATATAGGCGCCTCTTTAAGCAGGTCAGATGATGGTCCGTCGTCTCCTCCAAGTCCGATACGATGAATGGTACTCTACATATACAATAGTATTACATATTCGTTTATCACAAATGAAAGTCAGTCGACATAATAGGTACCAACTGATCTAATTTTAATACCTATATATGTCAATTACCACCATCATCTCCTACATAAGATGGTGTTTGTTCATCTTTATTTTCTTTCGAATCATTTGTCTAAAATTACACATAACCACATTCAATAATGTTTTTGTTTTCTAATTTATGTGTTTGAATATAGACTCGTCAGTCTCGAGTTGCATTGGTCTAAAATAGTCGAGGACAGTAACGTAAACCAAGTTAGCACCATCTACAGATGTAGGAACATTGTGAAAAGCCGTATTATTGAATTGTATGAATTAGTGCATCAGGATTATATGTCGCGGCATCTGTTTGTACACATTAGGACGACACAAAGTATCATTGTTTCAAATAAGATAATGATCATATTATAAGTGAGGAATCCTAAACACCCCTTAAACATTTTTCTTTATGTTAATCAGAGATGTTGCAACTAAAATTTTTAAATTACTTTTTTTAATTTGGTATTAAGGAATGTGTTTCTTAATTTTATGCATCTGCTTAATTGGTTTAAGGCATCTGTATAGCATTATTAATTGGCACGATTTTATTCATCAATTATATTCTGCATAATTTTGCAGTTGATGGCCGTCCAGAATTTTTCTTGTCGTTAACTTCCAGGTAATTGTCGCATTAAAAGCTATAGTGATTTTTACAATTTTTTTTTCATCATAAATATGTAAAGAAAGATATTTTCGATGGTTTTTGGTGATTAATCAAGTTCCGGGCTCAACAAATTTATACTATTATGTCTTACTATATGACACGTACTCCAATAAAAGATCTTCCTTTACTAGAGTGATTTGTGGAAGGAGATGCCACATCCAGAAATTGAGGTGAGTATGTATATGTGGAAAAATGGGCACTTAGGGGGTAGGATAACATGTTAGAACGGGTTTAAGCCAAAAAATGTTCTGTTTGATACATGTAGAGTCGTAGAACCAGGTCAGCTAAGTCTACTGGAAACCTTGTTGACAAACGTGTTAATATAGAGCTAGTGTGTCAAAGATTAAACTACAGTTATCAAAATTTCATTGGTTGTACAGTTGATCCACTCATATTGATGGACAAACTTGTTACCATATGTTAATTGATTAGTGCATCTGTTTGGTACGATTAGTGCATCCGTTTGGTATGTTTAGTACATTCGGTTGGTATCTTTAGTGCTTCCATTTGGTAGTTTATATTTTAGTTTATAAATCGTATTAATTTATCAAGTATGTGTCTCACTTATCTGATACTCTTTTTATTTCA
>JANFOE010001468.1:157500-159151 GCA_025667525.1 Glebionis coronaria | reverse complement strand
AAATATTTAACGCCATAAACTCTTATTACTAATGGTTCACATTAGCCGCGAACCCTTTTTATTATCTATATTATCCATCTTACAAGCATTCGTTATTTCTAAATTGTTCGGGCAAATTATATTGCACCGTCATTACTAAGGAACACATCCTAATTAATTCTTTATCCTTTCTACATAACGTGTCAGTAGTTACATTTACCTTCCTCGATGAAATAAATATCATGACCGTATTCATTCAAAAATTCTTTCTTCATATTTTCTAAGTCTTAGTTCCATCTCAACTATTATCTCTATCAGTTTTGCTTGATTTGACGTTTAGAGCGTAGATAATTATTACAAGTAATTAAATAATAAATATTTAATTTTTATGAAACGTAAACGTAAATTTTTTTAATTTCTCAGTTCGTACAATTATAGAAAAATGTTCAAAATAAATTTTGAATTTAATTATCACGATTTTTGTTGATTTATTGAAAATAATTAATAAGATCTGTAAATGTTCGGAAAATCTTCGTTTATACTTTGGTCAAAATTTTCTTAGTTGAAAAGCAAAAATTGTCGTTTCAAATTTCAAGTCATGGTTTAAATGGTTTCCTCAATCTCTCTTAGGTTGTCTTGAGGTATACACAATATTTGCCCCTAAAGGAGTTTAGTTAAATGATTTAGGTATAAGGGAATGATTCCTTAAAATTCCTTCGATAACTATTTGTCAAAACATTTTTGCACTTTCTTTTTGGTATAACCCAAATCCTTAATGGCTCTAATCTTTGAAGAGTCAATATAGATTCCATTATCTATTAATCACACGGTCAAATAATGTAAAGGATTAAGCCTTTAATCACATGTTAAATACTCAAGGTACATGTTTTCACTACTCGGCCAACTCAGGGCATTATACAAATGATTATTAACTCCTTCTTATTTTTATAAACAAACAAATGGTCCTTAATGATCACGAACATGAATTTATCAAATTACAGCCTACACACACGATTCACCAAATTTATGGATACTACATGTGCATTGGTCAATCCAAACGACATAACATGAAACTCATAATGTTCATTACAAGTTCTAGATGTAGTGATTGGAATAGATAATCTTTTTCGCGGACGAGAAGTTGATGATAACCATGTCGTAGATCAAATCTTTAGAACATACGCTAGAACTTTGTAAAGGATTGAACAAATCTTCCATCTCGAGTAATGGATATACATTTTGATCGTCAATTTACCTAGTTCACGGTAATCAACAGATATAGGAAATGATAACACCATAGCTCTTCATAGAGCTTGGTAGAACAAAATCCTTCTCCGACAACCCTCTCAGTTGTACGGTAATTCTTTTAATTTAGATGGTGCTAACATATAGAGCACACGCCACAGGTGCAACACTGGGAATATAATTAATACCAAATTCAACTTGCCTTAATGGCGAAAGTCTAGGTAATTCACCAGCAAATACCTCAGAAGTTTCAAATAACAGGAACATCTTTTAATAACTTTACATTAAGTTATTTCTAGATTACAAAATCTATGACTAGTTCATAACCATTCATGGTATGATTTCAAGTCTAAATGCAGGATATGGTCACTCATCAAGATATATTTAGATCACTTTTGATAATCAACATCTTATCTTTTAGGGGAAT
>JANFOE010001468.1:0-155000 GCA_025667525.1 Glebionis coronaria | reverse complement strand
CATTAGACGGGTCCGACCGTCTAAGTTTTAATTGACGAAAACGTTAATCTTTCGGTTTTAGCCGAAAAGACATAAAACTTATGTATATAGTTTTATAACTTATAAAACATATCAATTAGCAATTTTATAAAATTTCCCAGTTACTTATCAAAGTATATACTTATTTATAAGTAATATATAATTTAGTGGGTTTTAGGTATACATTTTATATTAGTTTTACTTGAGTGCTAATTTTATAATATATACTTTTATTTTACAAATATGATTATGAATTTTACTTTCACCATTTTTATCATATCTTGAGTTCTACAAGGAGATAGAAGATCATTTTTGGGCAGCACAACTACATAATATGTGCTACAATTAACTCCTTTTTTAGCTACTGCTCAATCATCCTCTAAATATCTCTAACAGTTCGTCCAAAACAGACTATACAAATTTGGACTTCAATAATGTTTTGATCATATCTCAATCATTTTATGGATTCGAATGAGTGGCCAACTCTCACATATGTAAAAGTTATATACCTTACTGTATATTCAATAATCCAAGTCATTTCATCAAGTTATCATATAGTTCTTTACTTTTTTATACAGCCTACTATTTTAGACATGATTTTATCATCTTTTCATGTAGCTTTTAATCATTTTAACCAAATTTATCAACACCAAATCCCCACATAATATTATGATCATCATTCATCATCATATACATATACATAAATGAAGAAATACAAGATTACATATTCAAAATAACAAGATGATAGGAAGAGATTGATCCCTATACCAATCAAGATGATGGAAAGATGGGATTTTGATGAACAAGGCTTGGTTCCTTGTTACCAGATCTTCAACTTGGCAAATGAACTTCTTGAGATCTTCATATTCATGAATACCACCATGAATTCAGCCCTTGAACTCCATGTAAACTCCTTTATAAATGTTAGGATCACCTCAAATCAACAAGTCTTCAAAGGGTTTTCATCTTGATCAAGTTTAAACACAAGATTTATGGTAGAAACTTGATCAAATGATGGTGTTTTGTGGTGGTGAAAGGGATGGCCATGGGAGCTAGAGAGAGAGAGAGATTGAGTTGTTTGCATGTGAGAAATGAAAGTAACTAGTTTATGTTTAGTGGTTTTGAAGTGTTTGCTAGTAGTTTAGGTAGTTTAAGGATATGTGTCCTTAGACATGTATAAAAGTGACACCTTGTGAGGTGTATTGGCCAAGTTTGCCGCCCATGGTGAGGGGGTGGGACAAGTATAACTTGTTTCATCCCCTTATTAATTTACGGGTACTCCTCGATTCTAGTTTCCTCGATTTGCGTGCCTCGGGTCCTTTTACGAAAAACGTTTTTATAAATTATGAATCAACGCCACAAAACGAATCTAATAAAAATTGTCTCATCAAAAACGGAGTTCAAAAACGTAAATGCGTAAACCTAGGGTTTCCGGTTTAGTCGTAAAGGACGTTAAATTATTCACGTAAGTCCTAATTTCTTCTCGTAAATTTGTGAGTTTATGAACCAACACAAATTAAAATCCCAAAAGTAATATTTAAGAATAAATTTATTTTCTGAATGTCAGACTGTCACCAAAAACGGTGTATGTAAACGTAAGCACGTAACGTAGAATTCTCCGGTTTAGACGTAGTCGATGCTACTTTTAGATGTAAACCCAAATTTCTTCCTAAAAATGAGTGAGTTCATAATATAACACTAAAATACTGTTTTTAAATAATAAATGAGAATAAAATATCAACCATAAATTGACGGATTGTCACATCATTTACCCCTAAACAGCATCTTTGTCCTCAAAGATCGATTTATCTTACTACTCGCTTCTTATAGAGTTAAAGCCACGTGGGTATTTCCTCCACATTCGGTCTTTTCTCTCAAGTGTAATTCATTACAATACGCGTGTTTCATCAAACATAACTACGGGAATACGATCAGGCTTAATGTTGACTTACTTTCTCTATCCATGATGTTCACGGGTTTTTGATGAATGCAACTTTCGCCGATCTAAACTTCATCAAGAAGTAATCAGATTTTCTCTTGATAGACATTTTATCAAGTTCGATATACGAAACGTAATTCACGCAGCCCTTGAAGTCCTAGGGTAGATCCAACTTATATGCCTTTCAAACCAACTTTTTGCATTATCTCAATGGTCCCATACAACGGGGACTTATTTCCCATGATCCTTCAGATCATTCATTCAACTTTCCATGGAGAAATTTTTTGGCATAACTTCGCTACCCATCCTGCACTTCAAGATCTACATTTCATATTCACAGAACCTCCTGCCCACTACTGGCAGTCAATAATCAGATCCTAATTTCAACAATCATTTCAGGTTTCACGGGTCGGGTATTTTGTAAGGTTAGGTTTGTCATCATAGGCAACCTTAAACCTAAAAGACATGTCCAACTCACAATGGGTGTATGTCGGGTGTCTTCATCCCAATTCCTGCCTACAGATGCTCTTATATTTAGATCCTCACAAGATTCGATCTCGATCCTAATGCGATAATTATCAATGATAATCTCTCCTAAGGAAAACGATTATACGGTTTATTACCAAAGGTCAATTATTTAAGCATAAAACATCACTTCTAGTGTTTTGTATCGTTACTTTACTTCGTCCCTTCGATTGGGGTGGTAAACAGTACTCTCATCAAGGTTCGTTCCCAATGACTTCTGAGCAAATCTCTAGAAATTCGATGCGAAGCGAGGATCTTGATAGAGATGATCGATACAGCCACACTATGCTTACACAACTCCCTTAAATACAAAGAGTCAATTTCTTCATCGAGAATCTATCATTAATGGGAAAGATACTATGTAGATTTGGTCAGCCTGTCGACTATGACCTAAATCGAATCAAATTCAGATGATGACCTTTGCAATAGTTAGACGTTTACTAATGTATGATGTGACAATCTAACATTTTCAGGTAATAAATTATTTTCTCGTATAATATTTTGAAACTTATTTTTGTGTTGGTTGATGAACTCACAATTTACGGATTTAAATTTGTGCTTACGTGCATAATTTAACTTCCTATACGACTAAACCGGAAACCTTAGGATTACGTATTTACGTTTTTTAACTCCGTTTTTTGATGAGACAATTTTTATTAGATTCGTTTTGTGCCGTTGATTCATAATTTATAAAAACGTTTTTCATAAAACGACCCGAGGGCACGCAAATCGAGGAAACTAGAATCGAGGAATACCCGTAAATTAGTGGGATGAGACAAGTATACACTTGTCCCACCCCACTATATGGGACGGCCAAAACAAGGACACCACATCATAATATGTGGCAAACTTGTAGCAACAAGTTAACACTTGTTCATTCAAGCTTAACATGTAAGCTACTAGCTAACAAAACCACTAAACCAAACCATTTACACACTTTCACTCATGCAAACTACTCTAAAAATCCTCTCACCCTCCCATCATTTCCGTCCCATTCCACCATCACACACCCTCATTTGATCAATTTTAGCCATAAACTTTGTGTTATCTACACATATAATGAAGAACCCTTGAAGCCTTGTTGATTGGTGATCATTATAACATCAAAGGAGGTGATTTGCTTGTGTCCTGGGGCTGATTTCTCAACAAATATTCTTGGTGGTTGATGATCTTGAAGACAAATTTGGTGTACCTCAAGGAGTTGTCATCCAAAAACAAGTTATAGTCTTGGTTGGTAATCAAGATCATTCTTCCCATTTTCTTTGTTATTTTTGTAAATATCAAATGTATTTTCTTTCCTATTGTATATGTATATGATGAATATATGATGATAAAAATGTTGTGTGGGGATCAAGTGTTGATAAACATGGTTAAAAAGATAGAGAACCATATGTAAAAAGGTTAAAATCTTGCTTAATAAGTTGGCTATATAAAAACAGTAACTAACCAAATGATAAACTGATAAAATGGCATAGTGGAATCAGTATATAGTAAGTATTAGGTCTTGTACACATGTGAGAGTTGGCCATGCAATGGAATCATTATAATGAGTGAGATATGATCAAAACAAAATTAGTGTATCAATCTGAATAGTCCGTTTTGTGATGACTGTTAGGGATACTTAGACTTAGATTGAGCAGTAGCTAAAGCTAAGTTATTTGTAACACATAATATGAAGTTTATGTCATCCAAAAATGAGCTTCTATATCCTTGTACAACTCAAGATATGATAAAAATGGTGAAAGTGAAACTAAAAATCAGATTTTGTGAAATTAAAGTTTAATAGTATTATAATAGCACTCAAATAAATATAGTATAAAATATGAATAGAAACCCACTAACTTATATCTTAAATTTATATAAATATGTAAAATGATAAATAAAGGGACTTTTTATAAAAATGGTATTTTGATAAGTTTTATAAGTTGTAAAACTATAAACATGATTTTTACGTTTTTTCGGCTAAAACCGTAAAATTAACGTTTTCGTCAATTAAAACTTAGATGGTCGGACCTGTCTAATGTGAACTTTTTATAACTCATATAATGATATATAAGTACCTATTACAAGTAAAAACCGATAAAACCCGAGCTTTATAACATACGGACATTAACGGGCCAAGTTAGCCTTATTGGACTATTAATCCAACTAATTTGGCTTAACACTTATAAACTACTTATTGGGCTTAACCCACTTGGGCCCAATATGTAAAGTATAATACTGATATTAAAAGTATAAAATGCACTAATATAAGGTAATGGGCTTATAATGGGCTTAATGGGCCTTGACAAGTAAATAAGATGAACTAGTGAAACTAGTATAAAAGTTACCAACACATAACACTAAAATGACTAAATGAGAATGTATAAACCCACTTGATCATCAACATATGTATAAATTCATCATATGTATACATAATTGTTATTTTTATAAAGTCTTTGGAAAAAGTCTAAGACCGATTATTATTTATATAGGTTTCCGTGACCGAAGCACGCCCGTAGCCGATAATCCGCCTTTCATTATCAACGTGAGTTCATAGCCTCGCACTCTTTTAAATGTTTTATAAAATGATTTGTAAACCCGCGAGGGAGATAACATGCTAGTTTTTGATAAAAATAGAACACAAGTAGTCCCAATGGTATGCTTAATGATATGGACCCGAATGATGCTATAGCCCAATAAAAGAGATAAAAAGGATTATTATAGTTAGGTTATGTCACTTAAAGTCCCATTAGCATGAATTGTGAACTACCGAGATTTGGTAGACGCTTATGAATATGGTAGTACTATTTGGGGACGATCACCCTAGTTCGCGCCTTGACGGTTGATCCCCGTCGTACCACATTGATTGGTAAGCGAATTTATGTATGAGAAGATTTACATAGCGTGATTTTTGTGACGACACGCTAACTTAGATGGTTAAATTGTTTGTCGGGTTCGCGGCTCGTTCTTTGTGATAGTAAGGTAACAATGTCATGCGGCTAATAATAATCCAAATGTATTCCAATACAATTCAATAATGATGCAAATAACGATTATAATATTACCTATAATGGTAATATTGAGGCTACGGTCTCATGGACAGTTTAAGATGTATGCTTTGATTTATATATTGCCTGACTAGCTATACGAGGACTTACTTCTGATATTATACTTGTGTTCTGATTTCAAAGATTTCTTTATATAACAGTTTTATTAAACTCTATGAATTCACTCGGCATTCGCTGATAAGATTTTTGCATGTTTTTATCTCAGGTGCTTGAAGGTAATTCGGATGGAGATCGACTCTGATGGCCCACATAATAATAAAACTGTTCATTCGATCTATGTTTTGTAAACTTAATGACCTGTATAATTTGGGACATGTTGTACACTTGAAACTTTTATTTCGAATGAATGTATGTTAAACCTTGTACAACCATTTTTATGTGTTGTCTATGATTGGAGTTATTGTGCTATCCCGTAACACTCTAAAGACTCTTCCGCTGTACCGATATGAAATTTGAGAGTGTTACATATGAGGCGATGTCCGCCTTCATAATTTGCTATCAGTACAACTTCTTCAGATAAAGATACATTAAATCAGAAATGTCATGAATAGAATACTTAATCTTATGAGATTCTGACATAACTAAATCTCACAAATCTCCATATTTAGGCAACCACAAGCGGCCTTTAAATATTTAACGCCATAAACTCTTATTACTAATGGTTCACATTAGCCGCGAACCCTTTTTATTATCTATATTATCCATCTTACAAGCATTCGTTATTTCTAAATTGTTCGGGCAAATTATTTTGCACCGTCATTACTAAGGAACACATCCTAATTAATTCTTTATCCTTTCTACATAACGTGTCAGTAGTTACATTTACCTTCCTCGATGAAATAAATATCATGACCGTATTCATTCAAAAATTCTTTCTTCATATTTTCTAAGTCTTAGTTCCATCTCAACTATTATCTCTATCAGTTTTGCTTGATTTGACGTTTAGAGCGTAGATAATTATTACAAGTAATTAAATAATAAATATTTAATTTTTATGAAACGTAAACGTAAATTTTTTTAATTTCTCAGTTCGTACAATTATAGAAAAATGTTCAAAATAAATTTTGAATTTAATTATCACGATTTTTGTTGATTTATTGAAAATAATTAATAAGATCTGTAAATGTTCGGAAAATCTTCGTTTATACTTTGGTCAAAATTTTCTTAGTTGAAAAGCAAAAATTGTCGTTTCAAATTTCAAGTCATGGTTTAAATGGTTTCCTCAATCTCTCTTAGGTTGTCTTGAGGTATACACAATATTTACCCCTAAAGGAGTTTAGTTAAATGATTTAGGTATAAGGGAATGATTCCTTAAAATTCCTTCGATAACTATTTGTCAAAACATTTTTGCACTTTCTTTTTGGTATAACCAAAATCCTTAATGGCTCTAATCTTTGAAGAGTCAATATAGATTCCATTATCTATTAATCACACGGTCAAATAATGTAAAGGATTAAGCCTTTAATCACATGTTAAATACTCAAGGTACATGTTTTCACTACTCGGCCAACTCAGGGCATTATACAAATGATTATTAACTCCTTCTTATTTTTATAAACAAACAAATGGTCCTTAATGATCACGAACATGAATTTATCAAATTACAGTCTACACACGCGATTCACCAAATTTATGGATACTACATGTGCATTGGTCAATCCAAACGACATAACATGAAACTCATAATGTTCATTACAAGTTCTAGATGTAGTGATTGGAATAGATAATCTTTTTCGCGGACGAGAAGTTGATGATAACCATGTCGTAGATCAAATCTTTAGAACATACGCTAGAACTTTGTAAAGGATTGAACAAATCTTCCATCTCGAGTAATGGATATATATTTTGATCGTCAATTTACCTAGTTCACGCTAATCAACAGATATAGGAAATGATAACACCATAGCTCTTCATAGAGCTTGGTAGAACAAAATCCTCCTCCGACAACCCTCTCAGTTGTACGGTAATTCTTTTAATTTAGATGGTGCTAACATATAGAGCACACGCCACAGGTGCAACACTAGGAATATAATTAATACCAAATTCAACTTGCCTTAATGGCGAAAGTCTAGGTAATTCACCAGCAAATACCTCAGAAGTTTCAAATAACAGGAACATCTTTTAATAACTTTACATTAAGTTATTTCTAGATTACAAAATCTATGACTAGTTCATAACCATTCATGGTATGATTTCAAGTCTAAATGCAGGATATGGTCACTCATCAAGATATATTTAGATCACTTTTGATAATCAACATCTTATCTTTTAGGGGAATTCTACACGGGTTCCCATCAATTAAGACAATGTCGTCGTGTCATAATCAATCAATCCATTTTACTGACACTACCAACTTTCCAGTTTTATTACCGTTGATAAGATGTGAACTTCTCAAAAGACTAATAATAACTCATAGTTAATAAGTGTGAAAACACTTATCCTTTTACCACTTATTTCCAATAATAACATGACCAAAATGTGTATTTTATGTCGTAAAAGTCAGAATTATGCGTGGTTTGTGTTTTTATTGTGTTTTAGGACCAAAAGATGAAAAAGGAAGAAAACACGGGCTTTCACGGGCTTTTATCGAAGAAAACGAGAAAAGACGAAGTCAAGAGATCAAGAGCGCTTAAAGAACGGATGTCCAAGACCTACTCTGAAGATTTATCGAAGAGAAAGTCTAAAGACGGAAGTTTAATGAAGTCGAAGAACTCAAGTCTAAATTAAAGAAGAAAATTATTAAGACAAGTTCAAACCCCGAGACGACGTCGAGAAAAGACAAAGAATTAAATCGAGTCGAGAAGAAAAGAAAGAAGAAATCACATCACACATGCACCTTCCACTTAGCCTATAAATACCCTCCTAATCACATTAGGAGGGTAGTTAGCTAGTTTTAGTTTTTTTATTTTTCCTTTCTAGTTTTAGAGAGAGAAAGTTCCAAACTTTCTCACTAAGTTTTCATCTTTTCTTTCTTTTAATCTTTCTAGTTTAAGATTTTTGTATTTTGATTTCATTAATCAAGTTCAAGTAAAAGTTTTAGTTCTTTAATCTCTTTCTACCTTTCTTTATTTTACTAACTTTTGATCTGAAATATTTATGATCCGTGTTTGATCTTGATGTTTTCGTGATTAAAAAGTTAATCTTTTTATTCCTACATAAGCTTTCATACGGTTAAGCTTTAAGATCTTTGTGCTTATTGGCTTATTTGTATGTTTAGCTTATTTACTTTTTGAAATTTTTCTTAAAGAGTTTCATCTTTTTATGGTTTGATTTAAAAGATTGCTTATTTAAAGTTTAAAAAGTTCTTAATTTATGCTTATTAGTTTAGCTTATCATTAATTCGATCAAGTTTTGGTTTGAGCTTATTCCAAATAGCTTAAAACTTAGCTTATTTTAGAATTCGTACCATCGGAAAGGGTAAACCCCTTTCCGATTAGACTTTCCGATCAGTGGTCCTTGTTCCGATCGTTTGATCGGAAAAGGGTTTTAGACACATTTCGATTGGGACAGTTTTACCTTATTCCGACTGCTTTCTTTTACTGGATTCCGATCTGGGATTCCGATTGCACCATCATTCCGACGAGGGTATTATTTGGTATACCGATTAGTTCTGTTTTCCAACATTCCGATTGTAGCATTCATTTTCCATATTCCGATCATACTTTCTGACCAGTATTCCGATCTGATTCCAACTGGGATTATTCCGATGGTTTGAGTTTTGTTTTTACTAAGTTTTTATTTGTTTAATTTTTAATTTCCACAAATTGCACGCTTATCGAAATCTCCATTTTTACCAAGTATTTTTCTAATTTTGTTTTTAAGTTTTCAATCATTTATTTTTAACTCGTTATTTTTGTTTAGTTTTTAAAGCTTTTACTTTACTCAACGACACTTTCATATTAGCCATTAGTCTTTAAATAGATAACCAAACCACTCTTCTTGTTTTCCAAAAGACGACTGAGTCGCACTCTTAACCGGTAATCAATTCGAAAAGATCGGACGATAACTTTTTATACTTGGTGTAAAAGCTTAGTATTAAATGAAAACTTACCTTATCGACCAGGAAAACCTCGATGACATAGTCCTTCACAAATTCAAGGATATCTGGAGACATAGTTAACATTAAAAAAGTAAGGTCAACGCACAATCTACGCGAGAGAATTTCAAATCAGATACAGAAGAAAACATTAACGAATATGAATACATCCCATGTTCTCATAATTTGAGCACGCATTCAAAAGCTCCTCGGATCATTACCCATGTCATTCAAATGAAATCTAATCAAAAGATATGATAGAAACGTCGATGCACCCAGTCGGGTATTAATACTCGATAATTAGAAACTTTTCCAAAGAATCTCACTACGAGAGAATTGGACAAGAAGGGGATATCAATTGTCAATTAAGACAATATCCACAGATGATTAAATTCGATTCAGAAGAATAAATGGTACAGGCACATATGTAGGTGTCCCTAACAATATGTCCCTATTTTGCACTTCTTACCGATCTCGTAAAAATTCAATCTTTCACAATTACAAAGAAAATGTAATGTTTAGTAACAATTTCATGGTGACTACTAATCATCCTTGCATGGTCCCTTCCAAATTGTATGTAGGCGCGCAACTATATATAATTTTAGGATTAACGATGCAATACTCAGTTCGTCAAAACTTTGTCATCATGTTTAAAATATATATATTCATGCTTAATCATGAAATAAAAATCAAATGAATATACAGAGATGTTCTTTGTTATAAAAACAATTAAGTTTTCCAAGGTGTTTCATAAACAACTATATTTCGATAATGATTACTTTTAAATCTCACTTTATCTAACACCCCCACAAATGCTATGCGCAGCGGAACTACAACATTTGGGTGCTAGACAGTTATCATCGCACACAAGATATATCAAACGACTCAAAGAGACGTAAAAATTTTAACATAAATTAAGCATTGTTAAAAACATACATGTCTACGGTTTTCCAAACCTAAGATGATACAACACAGAGTTAGCGTTTTGGTCCCTACGAATCTCAACCCCAAAAGATACTATTTTGTTAACATGACAGAAAATTTAAAATGTCCAAGTTAAATATGGGTGGAAAAACAAGTAGACGCCAAGCCACACACAACTCCCATCCAATGCATGCTCCAAGCTATACTTCATCGGTTACCTGAAACACATGCTAAATTGGGTCAACAAATAATGTTGAGTGGAATTCATAGGTTTTATAATCTCATTTTGAACATATGTGTTATAAAAACCATTCACGATCATTCATAGAATTGTCGATCAGACAATCTATTTTCAAGGTTATGACAATTGTGTTTAAGCTCATGACACTAATCCGTTAACTCAATCACCCGCGTAATAATTACTGGAGTGATTAAGATGAAACCATTGCCCCTTCTAAAGGCATCAGTTGCAATTATACCTTATCTCTTATCACAAGTTATCCGTCTGCAGGGGGTACTCAACGTACTAGTCCTCGTCTCGGATAGGGTCGTCAACCCCATAGTACTATCAATTGTATAAGCGGCTATTTTCAATCCACACAAGGATTAAACAAAAGTTAATAGTTCATGAATATAGGGTCTTTTGCAACTAGGTACTCAACACAATTTTAAGGCAACATTCGGGTCCAACAATCATTCATGACATATGTTCATTTTAAAAAACTAGCATGCATCTCCCTCGCGGGTAAAAACAATTTTGTTGGGTCAAAAAGTTGATGTGGCAGAAGCTCAAAATCGAAGAACATTTACTCAAGCGTTGACAAGAGTAATACAAGAGTTGACAAGAGCAATGTAGGCGTTGATAGAAGTCAACAAAAGTCAAACGCAGTCAACAAAAGTCAACGCTGATGGATTTGATGGAGAATTCTATTTGGGGAATATATTGAGTATATTATTTATGATATACACAATATATAGTTTATCTAAATAGAATATTTAGATGTTTATTTGATTTTATCTCTTGTAGATTCTGTTCCTTATTCTATAAAAGGAATAAGGGTCTTAGGTTTTATTCATTCAATTCATTCACAATGTAAACCTAAAGTGTGTGTCGACTAGACGTGGGATTCAATGTATACACGTCTAGTGATTGTTGATTATTAATATAATTAGCAATCCAATTGTGTTTTAATTCATGTTATTGTGCCTAAACACCTTGTTAATGTGTCATGTTCTAATTCCGCTTTGATTGTATAATCATATGAACATGATGCATTCCTAGTTGCTTCAAAGATCCGGAAACCAAGGTTTCCACAATTGGTATCAGAGCCTCGTGGCTCGTGATGCTAGGACCAACAAGGTGTTCGTGTATGGTGAAAAGAAGAAAAATCCGTCTAAGGTTTTTCTGGGCGATTTTGTGTGCGCAGCAGTATTCAAAAGGTCATAACTTTTGATCGAACCGTTGGATCGTCACGAAATTTTATATGTGTGTTCTACATACATAGATCTAAACATCCACCGGAGGGATTGTCGAGTTTTATCCCCAGAAAAAAGTTATTAAGCGTCAAAGTCAGCAGCAGGGTATATGCAGTTTTCTGTGGACAGCCATGTTCAAAACATGATCTCTCCTTCGTTAACCGTTGGATCTTCGTGATTTTTGAACTGTAGATTCTTGGCACTTGTGCCTAGAATCTCACCGAAGGGATTTTTGATCTGAGCTCTAATGAAGAATTTATTCGACGTCGAAGTTCACTGAAGTAAAAGGTATTCAGTTTTTGTTTTTAACATAAAATCATGAAGTAGGGTTTCCATGAATCCTAGATCGATTTAAAACAGAAGAGAAATATTTTTTTTTGTTTTAGGGTTTGTTTAAAACCCTAGATCAATTAAACTTAAGAAGGTTGATAGAAGCGGTCATAAAATATTGTTTTGGAACAAATAATATTAAATCACGTCAGATCTTGATGTTCCTTTATTAGAATGCATTATGGTCCATATGGGAAAACAAGGTATCGTTTATACTTTATTTTGTTAACCGATCCAAGCATGACAAGTAGTGAAGATGTTGATGTAAGTACATCATGTGTGTACAAATTCAAGGAAGCAATATATGGTCCACATGATATCTCACGCAGGATTGTTTGAAAAAGAAATTTGTGTCACTGTTGGGACCAGTAACCAAAGAAAGAGACAAGATTAAGGTACTATTTCTATGTCTCAAAATAAAAGCCAATTGGTTTTTGTATTGAATCGAGACATCTCTGTCTTGGACAGTGAGACATCCTGGTCATTCTTGTTTGATATTAAGGTACTACTCTTGCGTAGTACAACTGCTATAGGTTCAAAGGAAGACCAATCAGAATACATACGTGGTCCACAGTTTTTGAATGATAATTATGGTCCCAACAGCAACGTGGGATAGACTTTTGCTTTGCGTTTTGATGACTATTGGTATGAGATTATGTAGAGCAAGGTTTATCTTCCTGATTTTTAGGGATATTATGCTGAAATATTGGATGTGATGGGACATAGTTCACGTGGGTTTCAATATTAGTGTGTTTTCATGCGACTAAAAAGGAAGATATGGAACGAATATTCTTATACGCTGGTTTTCAGGAAATTAGTTTATGGCTGATTTTTTGTGACTTACTCAAAATATTCTTTTCATTGTTATCATGTGATACAGTAATTCAGACAAAGAAAGGACATGTGAAATCAAAGAAAAAGGGTCTGACGTATCCTAGATGACGTCAGCAGTAGGAGACGCTGACAGAATGAAACGCTGACAAAGTATGGTTTGACGCTGACGTTCGTATTCTTGACGCTGACGAGTGTAGGTCAGCCGCTGATGGAAGTGGACGCTGACAGAATAAGTCAACGCTGATAGGTTGACAGTGTTGTCCGAGATATGGTTTTCAAAAGCTGTTAGGTGTTGTCCGATATGTGACAATACACATGGAAGGATATTGGACAGAGGAGGATCTCGGGTAACACACTGATTGCTGCTGTTGAGAAAATTGGTACGTTTTAAGCACACAAAAAGGAGGATTATACACACGAAGGTACATGGAATCTCCGTTTTTATTCAGAATATCATGGTGATATTAATGGCTCGGATATTTTTAAAAGGGATTAATGATTTTAATGCGAGTTAGCAACAATTCGTGAAGTAATTTATTGGATTTGATTATGTAATCGGGGTAGCCTTGTAAAAGAGTTATCCGTCTTAATGCTTTTACATATGATATGAAGATTAAGATTCTTCATGAAGAGGTGTTGGCTTAAGGGGAAGAATTCTTATGGTAAGTTTGATGATTGAAGAAGATTTTCGCGAGTTTGTGTTCTATCATATCTTAAAGTCAAGCACTTGTGACTTTAAAGGTAACTTGTTCGTGCTTTACATGGTTGGTGATGAAGACTTGTCATAACACTTGAAGGAGTTACATTATCGTGCTCAGTGTCTCACAAAGGATGAGAATATTGACAAGGGATCGAGGTCTACTTATATTTAGTCATTTGTATAAGTTTTTCATCACATGGATAGTACAAGACATGGAACACAAGGTTGGGTTATTCTACTTCTACATCAAAAATATTATATTAATTGTTCTTCAAGATCATTACACAGAGCCTACATTTGGAGAATCTTCAACATTGCATACGTTGTTTACTTTCCTGTTGATGTGACAAAAAGGGGAAGAAATACATGCTATACTTGAGGGGAAGCAATTTGAAGATCATGTACAACTTACAAGAGATACACATAGAGTTTTGCCACCATCAACTAGGGGAAGATTGTTGGGTCAAAAAGTTGATGTGGCAGAAGCTCAAAATCGAAGAACATTTACTCAAGCGTTGACAAGAGTAATACAAGAGTTGACAAGAGCAATGTAGGCGTTGACATAAGTCAACAAAAGTCAAACGCAGTCAACAAAAGTCAACGCTGATGGATTTGATGGAGAATTCTATTTGGGGAATATATTGAGTATATTATTTATGATATACACAATATATAGTTTATCTAAATAGAATATTTAGATGTTTATTTGATTTTATCTCTTGTAGATTCTATTCCTTATACTATAAAAGGAACAAGGGTCTTAGGTTTTATTCATTCAATTCATTCACAATGTAAACCTAGAGTGTGTGTCGACTAGACGTGGGATTCAATGTATACACGTCTAGTGATTGTTGATTATTAATATAATTAGCAATCCAATTGTGTTTTAATTCATGTTATTGTGCCTAAACACCTTGTTAATATGTCGTGTTCTAATTCCGCTTTGATTGTATAATCATATGAACATGCTGCATTCCTAGTTGCTTCAAAGATCCGGAAACCAAGGTTTCCACAAATTTAAAATAGTAATAAGCGAGGCTACAAATTAACACCTTATGTATATAGAGTAGTCGACGATTTCGAGTGACGATCACTGACGATGATGAGGATGCCCGGGGTTTTCAACACCTAACAAACAATAACGCGTAATGAGTAAATCTCATTTACAAACTTTAAGTACTGTATAATATATACATATTAGTCAATTGTGATAATTACAAACTCACGCCAAAACCAAACGAATAATTGTTACTAGTTTTATACTATTCTTCTACGTTATTAACGTTATTACCCTTTTTACGTTTTTCGCCGATACTTACCAAAAGTATGGGCTGTTTTCCTAGACTTAAACCCTTTTATAAAATTTGGGAAAATTCTCAAAAATACCTTAAGACCTGTAGAAAACCCATTTTTAATCCATTAAAAGTTTTCACTTTTATGACCCGTTACTCAACACATTACTAAACATACGTTTTTCGGACTGATTTTGCACATTGACCATGTTGGACTTGTTTGACCCATTTAAAATATACCATTGACCCATTTAACACCTAAGTCTAATAATAGACTCACAAATGCAGGTTTGAGACCAAAAATCAACCTTTAATCAATTACCAAACTATATCTATGGTCCCCGGGATTTGACCCAAAACCAAACATAATTTCGGATTATGTAGGTTCTCATCTCCCGGTACACGTATTTTCAAAACGTCATAACTTTTGACTCGTTAGGAGTCGTAAGCTCTTTCTTATACCAAATCGAAGCCAAGATGACGCTCTAAAACTATATCCTAGTCTCATGACCTGTTTACAAAATAAAATTTATGAAAACAAGCCCAAACAATCTGCCTAAATTTACCCTTCTCAAAATCAACCCAACACTCGTTTCCAAACCATTTTATCGACACCTAACCTCAACTTAATCACTCCTAACCATGACTAACCATCCAAATCAGTCCTTAACCCCGAAAATACCAAATCCATCCTAAAACCCATTCACCAAATCAAACATGAAATGAGGTTTACCTATTCTAAAACATCTAAAAACATGAATTAAACACAAAACCCACAAGTAAAACATCAAACACCATGATCCACCAAACACCCCCATTTGGCCGTGGGGTGTGGATGATCAAAACACCCCAACCAAATTGATTTTTTTTGGTTTTTTGGGTGATTATCCATCTACTATACCCCAATTAAACATGCATGAACTCAATTAACATCAAAACAAATTTTTGAAAAACCTATTTGATTCTTGAAAAAATTTATGAATGCATGTTAGATTAAAGCATATCAAAACACTTGGAATGATTAAACTAGATGTGGTTTAACCTTGGTTTTAATTAAAACAAGCTAGAAATTTTTTTGTGGTGGTGGTATGGTGGTGTTTGGCCGTCGGCCTAAAGAGAGAAAAGAGAGAGAGTGAAGAAAATTTTTAGTGTGTTTTGTGTTGTGTGTGTGTGTTGTTTCCCTTTTGTAAAATTTGGAGGGCCTTGGGTGCAATAATGGCATTCTTTTGGCCTTGAATGAAAACGGCCTCAAATGTTTGCGGGAATGATTCACTAGTCGACTTGGAAAATTTTGCGGGAGTCGGGGGTCATCCCGAACACTCCAAAATACTTTTAGGACAATTTAAATGTACCCGGAAAGCAATAAAATGCACCCGACTCGACTTAACACGAACCGAAAGTAAAATCCTCGAAAAATTATAATATCGATAAAACGACAATAAACATAGAAATTTGGGCATCCATCGGGATCGTAGTAGTCATCGTTCTTCTTAAATCGTCAATCGTCAAGATTACGACCTTAAACATTGGTTTCAACCAAAACGATAGAATATATAGTAAATAAAATTTCTTAAAAATTTCAAAAATAGGCATAATTTAGGGTAAGATAAGTGACCTCGGTTTCTGGGTATCACATCCACCCCTCCTTAAAGAGAGCGACGTCCCGGCGCTCGCCTCTTCTTATACTCACATTTCGTGCCGCTGGAACAGATGAGGATATCTCTTCTTGAAAAAGTCCTCACGTTCCCAAGTGTATTCCGGTCCACGCCTAGAATTCCATCGAACATTCACAATGGGAATTTTACTATGCTTCAGCCTCTTGACCTCTCGGTCCATAATTTCCACGGGTTCCTCCACGAAATGCATTTTATCGTCCAGTTGAATCTCATCCAAAGGAATCACCAATTCCTTATCCGCCAAACTCTTCTTCAGATTTGATACGTGAAACGTGTCGTGAATAACACTAAGCTCATTCGACAATTCTAACTTATCTGCTACCGGTCCAATTCGTTTAACAATCTTGAATGGTCCAATATACCTCGGACTCAACTTTCCTTTCTTCCCAAAACTAATCACACCCTTCCACGACGAAACCTTAAGCATAACCATGTCTCCGACCTTAAATTTCAACGGTTTTCTTCTATTATCGGCATAACTCTTCTGTCGGCTCCTTGCAGCAAGTAAACGGTTCTTAATTTGCACAATCTTCTCTGTCGTCTCCAAAACCATTTCGGGTCCAGTCAACTGACTCTCTCCTACTTCACTCCAACACACAGGAGATCTACACTTCCTTCCATGCAACGCTTCGAATGGTGCAGCCTTGATGCTCGCATGATAACTATTATTATACGAAAACTTCACTAAAGGTAAGTGGCGTTCCCAACTTCCTCCAAAATCAATCACGCATGCTCGGAGCATGTCCTCCATCGTCTGAATAGTTCGTTCGCTTTGGCCATCAGTCTCAGGGTGATAGGCCGTGCTCAAACTCAATTCAGTGCCCATCGCACGTTAAAGAGATTTCCAAAATTCCGAAGTAAACCTACTATCGCGATCCGAAATGATCGATAAAGGTACACCATGTCTGCAAACAATCTCCTTCACGTACACACTGGCAAGTTTCTCCATGTTGTCCGTCTTCTTCATGGGTAATAAGTGAGCAGATTTCGTCAATCTATCCACTATTACCCAAATCATATCACATCCACTTGGAGTTCTAGGTAAACCCGTCACGAAATCCATAGCGATCCTCTCCCATTTCCACTCTGGGATCTCTGGTTGTACCAACAGCCCATACGGTTTCTTATGTTCGTCTTTAACCTTCGCACAAGTCAAACACTTACTAACGTAACGAGCAATCTCCGCCTTTAATATTCGGCCACCAGTAGACTTTCTTCAGGTCATGATACATCTTATCCGCTCCAGGATGTATCGAGTACTTCGACTTATGAGACTCGTTCATAACCAAATCTCGTACTCCAGGCATTCCTTCCTCGGATAGTAATACAATGGATTTTACCTTGTAAGAAAACGTTATCGTCCGAATCTCTTCGAATTGACTATTGGTTCAAAGTGCGACTCAATTGTTCTTGGTGGAAATGAAAATGGTTTGGTTGATTATCTATTTCAAACTAATACTACCTCCGTCCCATAATAAGTGTCCACTTTGACTTTTCTTGGTCTTTCTTACACAACTTTGACTATAAATAATTTCATTTGTGTTATATAATACCGGATGAAATTTATATGTATGGATTGATATTCAAATGCATTTTCATTAAATATATTTTTCATCCAGTATAATATAACACAAATGAGGATATTTATGGTCAAAGTTGAATAAGGAAGAACGAAAAAAGTCAAAGTGGACACTTATTATGGGACGGAGGGAGTAGCAAATAAGTAAGTGTCGTTGAGTAAAGTAAAAGCTTAAGGATTAGACTAAAAATAACGAATTAAAAATAAATGCTTGAAAACTTAAAGGCAATATTAGAAAAATACTTCAACTCTTAATAAAACTAACACTTGGAAATTTTGTAAAAACAATAAACTACACAAACCCAAATCACAATATAGGTGAAAGTCACTAATCGGAATATGCAAAAAACACCCGTCGGAATGTTTGGTCGGAATAAGGCAATCGGAATAACAAAAATACCCTTGGTGGGAATATGGCTGCAATCGGAATGTATGGAGGACACCAATCGGAATAACATAAAAAAGAAATGGATCAAAATGATGTAAATTGGGGCTATCGGAATAATAACAAAACCATCCTAATCGGAATATATGAACGAGACTCAATCGGAATATCACTCAAAGCCCACGATCGGAATGTGACAACAAGACCCAATCGGAATATTAGAAGACACCCCCAATCGGAATAACTAAAACCCTTTTCCGATTTGACAATCGGAAAGAGGGGGATGGTGGTGGTCGGAAAGCTGCGATCGGAAAGGGGTTTAGACCCTTTCCGATTTATATGGGATTCGAAATAAGCTAAGTGAAAAGCTATAATGATAAGCTCACACCAAAACTAGAACGAATCAAAAGTGAAATATACTAAATAAGCACAAATAAGAACTTTTTCAACTTAAGATAAGCAATCTTATAAATCAAACTATAACAAGATGAACTTTTTAAGAAAACTTTTGATAAGTAAATAAGCTAAACATAAAAATAAGCCAATAAGCACAAAGATCTCAAAGCTTATTCGTATGAAAACTTAAGTAGGCATAAAAATATTAACTTTTTAAGCACGAAATCATTAAGAACAACACGGATCAAATGAAATTCGCACCAAAATCAATCTACAATCAAAGAAAGGTAGATTGAGATGAAAGATTAAAAGCTTAACTAGAACTTGATTAATGAAATCAACAATACACAAATGTTTAATCTTGAAAGATTAAAAGAAATAAAGATGAAAACTTAGTGAGAGAAAGTGGAGAACTTTCTCTCTCTAAAAACTAGAAAGAAAAATGAAAAAAAAATGAAAACTAAAACTAAAAGACTAACTACTCTCCTAATGTGTATTAGGAGGGTATTTATAGGGAAAAATGGGAAGGAGTGCATGTGTTACCTCTTCTTTCTTTCTTTCTTCACTTCTTCTCGACTCGATTTAATTCTTTGTCTTTTCTCGACGTCGTCTCGGGATTTGAACTTGTCTTGATAATTTTCTTCTTTGATTTAGACTTGAGTTCTTCGACTTCATTAAACTTCCGTCTTTAGACTTTTTCTTCGATAAATCTTCAGAATAGGTCTTGGACTTCCGTTCTTTTTTCACTCTTGATCTTTTGACTTCGTCTTTTCCCATTTTCTTCGATAAAAGCCCGTGAAAGCCCGTGTTTTCTTCCCTTTTCATCTTTTGGTCCTAAAACACAATAAAAACACAAACCACGCATAATTCCGACTTTTACGACATAAAATACACGTTTTGGTCTTGTTATTATTGGAAATAAGTGGTAAAAGGATAAGTGTTTTAACACTTATTAAATCCCCTACACTTGACCATTGCAATGCCCTCATGCAATGCATTAATTTTAAAGCACGGTTTACATTTTCCATCATAAATAACCCACCTTGGCCTTTATTAAATACTAAACATAAAAAGATAGAAATAAGTAAAGAAATTAAAAACTTACATTGGGTTTGGCTGCCATGAACGTTTATCATCCTCAAGTTTCACGTTCCCCATACCAAGCTTAAAAACGAGATCATTGTTATTATAAGATAGCAAACTAAAACGAATTCATGTGGGCCAATTATTCACTTAGACTCCCTCATTCCTAGGTGTATCTCTTATATTTTATTTTTGTCTTGAATGACCACGAGGATACATTGTTTGACTTATTTCGATAGTTATTTAGGCCGAAAATAAAGTGAACGATTTAATCAATAGTTAGCTAAAGGAAAAAATCTTTTAAAACTGCTTCTCGGGACCTCATAAAGTTCATATCTTGGCATAACTCGCTTCGCGATTTGAGACCTTTCTCGGACTGATATTTGGCAGCGACTTCATACTTCGAATCTTTGAGAGACGTTCTTGAAAATATGGTCTTCTCTTCATAATAGGAATTTCTTCACTTGAAGTTTTGAGAGATTCTTCATATTTGGACCACGAGTTCTTCATTTTTCTCCAATCTTTATTTTGGACTTTGATATACAACGATCCGCCTCCTTTTAGGACTTGGATCTATTTATCCTCATACCTTGTTAGGGACTTTTTGGATAGACTTCTCCATGATCTTTAGGGGAGTATTTGCTTTTCGTCGTGTGTCTCGATCCTTCATATTGATTTTCGATAAATGATTCTTCACATCACTTTTGGATCTTTAGCAACAAAATGTAGCCCTCATGCCATGTTAGGGCCTTTTCGGACTCGCCAATCTTCGCATCCCGCTTCAATAAGTTATGCCTTGGCTATGAACTCTAATCCGTACCGAGCAACTTTTAAACGATCTTGGGCTAGAAGCTAAGTAACCTTTTAAATCGTACAACCTTATTTTTTGTAGATAAATTTATTAACAAGCGATGGGAGAATAGGCTCATAATTAACTCACATAAATTCACGAAAGAATACCGAACTTATAATTAACTCTATCATCTCTCGTCCTCCACAGTTTAAAATCTCAAAGAATGAGACCCGTGGATGCTTAGCCTATTAAATCAAAGTTTTGGGTTTTCGAGTCATCTATAGGATCTTGCAAGTTCTTGGACTTTTTCAAGTTTAGAAATCTCATTTTAAAGTTCCCTTGATAAACGACTCTCTAGGATCATTTATAGGAACTTGCGAAAAGTTCTTGTTCTTAACCCGTGAGAGTTAAGACTTTCGCGTTTTATAGCTCCCTATATAAAAGCCTAGCAAAACTTGACTTAAACACGTTAAGGATACTAGCTAGAGTAAACTTAGATAAGTAAACACGGGTTGAGTCAAAATGTTCACGACTAAGAAAAATTTAAAACCACTTTATTGAAAATTTGATCTAGCAAGGAAAGAAATTAACCATAACAAAGGAAAGTACATCTATACAACTAGGCCAAAATAGATTAAAAATTTTGAAAAATGACGAAAAATCAAATTTTATGGTTAAAATGAGGGCAAATTCATGGAAAAGACCACTTACATCGATAGAAGTCCCCCTACACTTGATATAAACATTTTCCTCAATGTTTAAGCATGTAGGAGTAAACTCCCCTACACTTAGGACATTGTGCACTTTGTTTAAATCTTGCTAAGGAAAGGATAACTAAAGTGAATTCAATGTGAACATATAAGATATGAAATATTGAATCACGACAGTTAGGATAGAACCGGGAAGATGGGAACACGGGATAACGGTTCGTCAAATGTTATCAAGATGCTCTTTGAAGCGTTTAATCCCTGCACAGCACAAGAAACAAGACAACAAACACATACGGGGCTCCCCCTACACTTATTATGAAAGCAGTAAAGGGTAGATCACGGGTTGCCTCCCGAGAAGCGCTTGTTTTTGTTCCCCGAGTCACGAGCCTGACTCGACCCAAATTTAGTTCATGGGAAACGTGGTGAGGGATGGAATCATCTCATGAGAGATGTCCTCACTAAAGTACATCTTCAAACGCTGGCCATTCACCTTGAAATTGGGCCCATTTGGCTGAGAAAGCTCAATGGTCCCATATGGAAAGACTTTGGCGACGGTGAATGGACCAGACCAGCGGCTCTTCAACTTGCCAGAGAAGATCTTCATCCGAGAGTTAAAAACTAAGACTTGATCACCAACGTGGAACTCTCGGTTCTTAATCCTTGCGTCATGAATGATCTTGGTCTTCTCCTTGTAGATCAGTGAGTTCTCGTAAGCTTCATTCCTCAGTTCATTGAGCTCGTTGAGTTGAATCTTGCGATGATCACCGGCTTTGTTGATGTCGAAGTTAGCCCACTTCAAGGCCCAGTGCGCCTTATGTTCCAGCTCGATGGGGAGGTGGCATGCTTTCCCGTACACAAGACGATAATGTGTACAATCGATCGGGGTCTTATAAGCAGTACGGAAAGCACACAGAGCATCATCTAAGTTATTGGCCCACGCGGCGCGATGGTCTCCCACAGTACGCTCCAAAATTCTCTTCAATCCACGGTTGGAAATCTCGGCTTGTCCATTGGTTTGGGGATGATAGGCGGTGGAAAAACGGTGATTAACGCCGTACTTAGCCATGACTCTTGCAAATTGATCATTGCAAAAATGAGTCCCGCGATCACTGATGATAGCACTAGGAACGCCGAATCGAGAAAAGAGCTGCTTCAAAAAGTTCACAACCACCCTCGCATCGTTCGTAAGGAGAGCCTTGGTTTCAACCCATTTAGAAACGTAGTCAACGGCTACGAGGATGTACTTGTTCCCTTTAGATGATGGAAATGGCCCCATAAAGTCGATGCCCCATACATCAAAGATTTCACATTCTTGTATGAAATTTTGAGGCATCTCATCTTTATGTGTGATCTTGCCTTGTCTTTGGCAAGCATCACAATGTTTAACCATATCGTGAGCGTCACGATAGATGGTAGGCCAATAGAATCCAAAGTCAAATACTTTCTTCGCGGTGTAGTTGGGACCAAAGTGACCACCGGTGGGTCCTGTGACAATCCGTCAATTTATGGTTGATATTTTATTCTCAAATATTATTTAAAAACATTATTTTAATGTTACAATATGAACTCACTTATTTTTGGGAAGTAATTTGGATTTACGTCTTGAAGTAGCATCGACTACGTCTAAACAGGAGGATTCAACGTTCCATGCTTACGTTTGCATACACCGTCTTTGGTGACCGTCCGACATTTCAGAAAATAAATTTATCCGTGAATATTATTTTGGGATTTTAATTTTGAGTTGGTTCATAAACTCACAAATTTACGAGAAGAGATTAAGACTTACGATTTTAATTTAACGTCCTTTACGACTAAACCGGAAACCTTAGGATTATGTATTTACGTTTTCGAACACCGTTTTTGATGAGACAATTTTTATTAGATTTTTTTTGTGTCGTTGATTCATAATTTATAAAAACGTTTTTCGTAAAACGACCCGAGGACACGCAAATCGAGGAAACTAGAATCGAGGAGTACCCGTAAATTAGTGGGATGAGACAAAACAAGTTTTGCCTCACCCCACACATTGGATGGTTTAACACAAGACAACACATTTGATATGTGTCAAAGCTTACAAAGTAAGCTAGGACACTTGTCCTAGCCACTTTGTAAACAAGCTACCACATCAAAACCATTTCTCCCTAAACCACTTCCTCATTTCCATCACATGCAAACCACCAAAAACACACTCTTTCTCTCCCCATTTTCGTCCACTCTTCACCCAAAACAACCCCCATTTGATCTTGATTCAATCATAAATCATATGTATAATCTACATATGATGAAAACCCATTGAAGTTATAAAGATTGGAGGTGATCTTAACATGTAAAAAGGAGTTTTCAAGGGAGTTTGGGGCTGATTTCTCAAGGATTTTTCATGAAGAACAAGGGCTGATTTTTGGAGTAATCTACAAATACTTGGTGATCCTAGAAGTGATGTTGATATCTCATAAGATTGGTTACCCAAAACCAAGTCTTGTTCATCATCAACCCCATCTTTTCATCAACTTGGTGGTATAAAGATTGTCCTCCTCATCTTCTTGTTATTTTGATTATGTAAACATGTATTTTATTTCCTATTGTATATGTATATGATGATTATATGATGATAAAAATGTTATGTGGGGATTTGGTGTTGATAAACATGATTAAAAAGGTGAAAAATTATAAAGAACAAGGTTAAAATCTTGGTTAAAAGTGATGGCTGTATAAAACAGTAAAGAAACAGGTCATGGGCTGATAAAATGATGAAGTAGAATCCATTTACAGTAAGCTATATGTCTTGTACACATGTGAGAGTTGGCCATGCAATGGAATCAAAATAATGAGTGAGATATGATCAAAACAAGTTAGGTGGTCTAATCTGAATAAGCAGTTTTGTAGGGACTGTTAAAACAAGATGAACTCAAAATGGGCAGTAGCTATAACTAAGTTAAATGTAGCACATAATATGAAGAACTTGTCACCCAAAAATGAGCTTCTAATTCATTATAGAACTCTAGATATAGTAAAAATGGTGAACATGAAGATAAAAATCAGATTTTTGGAATTAATGTTTATTATTATTATATAAGCACTCACATTTTATTTTATAAAATGTAAAATAAAAACCCACTAACTTATAAAACTTATTTATATAGATATATAAAAGGTTAATTAAATGGATAAATTACATAAATGGTGGTGAAATAATATTTATAAAGTAATAAAAACTATAAACTTGATTTTTACGACTTTTTCGGCTATCGCCGTAAAATTAACGTTTTTCGCCAAATAAAACTTAGACGACCAAACCCGTCTAATGTAAAGTTTATTAAAGTCACATACTGATATATAAGTATCTAATACAATTAAAAACCGATAAAACCCGAACTATAAGAAATACAGACATTTACGAGCTAATTAAGCATATTGGACTAATAATTGGACTAAATAAGATAAAAACTTGTAAAAGGAACTTATTGGGCTTAACCCATTTGGGCCCAACATGGAAAGTATATATACTGATAATATAGGTATAGAATGGATTAAAACAAGTTAAAGAACTTATACTAAGTTTATTGGACTTAAAACACGTAAATAGGTAAAACTAGTAAACTAGTATCAACGTTACCGACACATAACACTAAAATGAGTAAACGAGAATATGTAAACCCACTTGATCATCATATATATATAATCATCATATGTATACATAATTGTTATTTTTATAAAGTCATTGGACAAACGTATAAGACCGATTATTGTTTGTCTAGGTTTCCGTGATTGAAGCACGTACCGTACGTCCGAATCGCCGATAACCCGCCTTCCCATATCAACGTGAGTTCATAGCCTCGCACTCTTTTAAATGTTTTTATGAAATGTTTTATAAACCCGCGAGGGAGATAACATGTTAGTTTTTATAAAATTAGGACACCATTTGTCCCGATTGTTTGTTTATTGATTTTGGACCCGAATGATTGAATGACCCGATTGTATGACCCTATGAATGATTAAAGGACCCGATAGATGAAATAAAAATGGGTTATTAAAGTTAGGTTATGTCACTAAAAGTCCCATTAGCATGAATTGTGAACTACCGGGAGTTGGTAGACGCTTATGCATTTAATAGTACTATTTGGGGACGATCACCCCAGTTCGCGCCTTGACGGTTGATCCCCGTCGTGCCACATTGATTGGTAAGCGAATTTATGTAGACCTTTGTGACGACACGCTACTTTAGATGGGCAAAATTGGTATCGGGTTAGCTACCCGTTGTTGGTTTAGTAAGGTAACAATGTCATGCGGCTTATAATAATCCAATTACCGAAATACTAATAGACGCTCCGAATTACGATGTATTGCCTGACTAGCAATACAGGGTCATACTATTGACATTATGTTCGTGTTTTGGTTTTCATAACCATATTCATATAACGATTTTTATTTAATCTATACAACGTTGCAAAACGTATTGTATGGTGTTTTTAACGACAATGATTCGTATAATGGTTTTTAAGGCAAATGCCTATATTATGATTTGATAAAGATTTGTATAAAATGATTTTGGCCATTTTATGGCCTATTACAATGATTTGTACAAAATGATTTTCGGTAATAATTTTATACCGATGTTATATTGATGGATTTTATTAAATTCTATGAATTCACTCGGCGTTATCGTTGACCCTTTTCTTTTAACATGTTTTATCTCAAGTACTTGAAGGTAATTCTCGGGAAGACGACAAGAATTCATGGCCCGCACTTAAACAATATTTTTCCATTCAAATACTTTGTAAAACTTTGTATGAATTATAATGACTTGGGACCGATGTAACTTTGATGTTTATGAATGGAAATGATTTATTATTAAACGACGCGATTTGTATGCGTTGTCTATGATGTGAGTAATGTGCTATCCCGTAACACCAACGATTCTTCCGCTGTATTGAGTTGTATAAATTTGGGGTGTTACAGTTTGGTACCAGAGCTCTCGTTATAGAGAACGAAAGATTTTTAAAACCAAGGTTTTGAATAAAACTTTTCAAAATCTTTTAACTATAAACATTTTTCTAAAAATGTGTAAAAATCTTTTGACTATAACGGTGCCGAAGAATTCCCGAGTTACCGACAAGGCCAGACTGAGAAGTGTTATTTTAATATATATATAACTTGGATTATATATATATATGATGTAAATTTTATTACATGATTGTTTGATGATTATTTTGATATTTATACGAGGTATTTATACGACGTAGATTGTCACAATGTACCCTAAATCCCCTAATAAATTAATCGAAGCTATTCTCGTAGGAATTCTAGCTATCCTAGATCTAAACCAAGTTGTGGATATTTATGATCCCAACAAATGGTTAATATTCGTAGAAATGTAGATATTAGTTGATTGTGATATTGAAGAAGAATTGGCAAGATTAAAACTGATATCGATGTCATGACGATCTTTCCTTATAGAGTGGAGTTTGACAAAACGTTATCACCTAGAAAGATGTCATCTGATTCGTTGTCATCCAATTCTTAAATTGAAATCGAAAGGGTGAATGTTGCACTTGAGGCTGTCATTGGAACCAGTACCCAAAAGCCTCATGCCACTAATACCTTTCCGATAAGTCTAATTGAATGTGTGAGTCATTTCATATTAAAGACTCATTTGATAATTGTTGTTGTAAGAGCTAATAGGATTGGAAATTAAGTGTTGATTCATATTGAGATTGTATTGCCTTTACAAGGCCGAAGAATAAGGTTGTAAGTATTGGAAGAATAAGGTAGGATGTCGAATTGAGTATAAAATTGGTTGAAACTTGAATAAAGTAAAATTTAACTTGTATTGGAATATGAGATTTTTAAGAGGAAGTCGTTAAGTCTTGTGATTGAATTATAAGGTTTTAATTAATTGTTGATTCGTGTTAAGTGATGTTCCTAGGCCATTGTCGACTAACGAGGATGCCCAGTTTCCAAGAAATAAATTGAAGAAATCTTCTTCTGAATTGAGACCGATGGATCTTTGGGGACATGTGGAACACCTAATGACTCTTGTAGATTAGTATTCATTGTGGTATCTTTTAAAAATAATCCCTAACTTAACTGAGACATCAGTTGGTAGGATGAGTTCTTGGAATTGTATGACATAGTGACAAGTAATGTGTTACGGTACAATTTGACTTGTTTGTGATTAATGAAAAGACTACATTTGATTGCTAAACTCTACATGTATCGATGATATCTATATTTTCTTGCTTCTTCCTAATGCTCGCATTAGTGATGCAACCATTGAACAAGTACTCATCTTGACGTGAGTTACGTTGTGGATTATTCTTTTTGAGCGCCATCGAGGTCATGAACCTCATGATTATTTGGCAAAAGCTCATTTCCTATCATATTGTAGTTAGTTCTTGGTGAACAACTTTCCATCACTCTTTTGCAGATCACTCATTGTTTTTATAAAGTTAAAACAATATCCTTTGAGAAAATTGAATTTTCATCACTATATGGATTATTTAAAGTGAGACTTACAAATAATCATTATTGAAATAAAGTTGATTATGAAATACCTTGGAAAACTTAATTGTTTTCATAACAAAGAAAATCTTTGTAAATTTATTCTTGATTCTTATTTAAGAATTAAGCATGAAAATGTTTTTATGATGATAAAATTTTGACGAACTGAATATTGCATCGTTAATCTTAAAATTGTATATAGTTGCGCGCCTACATACAATTTGGAAGGGACCATGCAAGGCTGATTAGTAGTCACCATGAAATTATTAATAAACACTATATTTTCTTTGAATATTGTAAAAGATTAAATTTTGTGAGATCTGCAAGAAGTGAAAAATAGGGACATAGTGTTAGGGACACCTATATATGTGCCTGTAGCATCTATTCTTCTGAGTCGAATTTACTCATCTGTGGAATTGTTTTATTTGACAATTGACAATTCTTTCTTGTCCAATTCTCTCGTAGTGAGATTCTTAGGAAAAGTATCTGATTATCGAGTGTTGATACCCGACTGGATGTATCGACGTTCTTATCATTTCTTATGATTTGATTTCATTTGAATGACCTGGGTAACGATCCGAGGAGCTTTCGAATGCGTACTCAAATTATGAAAACATGGGATATATTCATATTCGTTAAATGTTTTCATCTGTATTTGATTTGAAATTCTCTCGCATAGATTATGCGTTGACCTTACTCTTTTAGTAGTAGTTGTGTATCCATATATCCTTGAATTTGTGAAAGATTATGAGTTATTATTAGACTTTTGAGAAGTTCACATCTTATCGACGGCAATAAAACTGGAAAGTTGACAGTGCCAGTAGAATGGATTGATTGATTATGACATGACAAAATTGTCTTAATTGATGGGAACCCGAGTAGAATTCCCCTAAATGATAAGATGTTGATTATCAAAAGTGATCTAAATAATTCTTGATGGATGATCATATCCTGCATTTAGACTTAAAATTTTACCATGAATGATTGTGAATTAGTCATAGATATAATAATCTAGAAGAACCTAATATGAATTTATTAAAATATGTTTTTGTTATCTGAAACTTTAGGAGGTATTTATTGGTGAATTACCTAAACTTTCGCCATTAAGGCAAGTTGAAATTGGTATTGATTATATTTCCGGTGCTGCAATTGTGGCTTGTGCACTGCACGTCAGCACCATCTGAATTTAAGGAATTACCGTACAACTGAGAGAGTTGTCGGAGAAAGATTTTATTCTACCAAGCCTGTCATCATGAAGAGCTATGGTGTTATCATTCCTTATATTTATAAATTACTGTGAACTGAGTAAATTGACAATCGAAAATGATATCCATAACTCGAAATGGAAGATTTGTTCGATCATTTACAAGGTTTTAGCGTATGTTTTAGAAATTTGATCCACGGCATGGTTATCATCAATTTCGCGTCCGCGAAGAAGATTATCTATTCCAATCATTACATCCAGAACTTGTGATGAACGTTATGAGTTTCTCGTGATGTCGTTTGGATTGACCGATGCACATGTAGCATTCATAAAATTGGTGAATCACGTGTGTAGGCTGTAATTTGATAAATTCATGCGTGTGATCATTAAGGACCATTTGTTTGTTTACAAGTATAAGAAGGAGTTAATAATTAATTACAGATTGCCCTGAATTGGACGAACAACTAAAACCTGTACTTTGAATATTTAACATAAGACTTAAGACTTAAATCTTTACATGATTTAACCATGTGATTAATAGATAATGGTAAGATGTATGCATATAGACTCTTCAAAAATTAAGAGCCCTTTTAAGACTTTGGATTTTACCAAAAAGAAATGGAAATATGTTTTGACAAATGTGTTAACAAAGGATTTTTTTTAAAGGGATTATTCCCTTATACACAAACCATTTAACTAAACTTCTGTTTAGGGGTAAATGTTTGTGTATAGCTCAAGATAACCTAAGAGGGATTGAGGAAACCATTTAAACCATGATTTAAAACCTGAAATGATAATTTTTGTTTTTTAACTAAGAAAATTTTGACCAAAGTATAAACAGAGGTTTTTCGAACATTCACGAATCTTATTAAATATTTTCGATAAATCAACAAAAATCTTGTTAATTAAATTTGATGAGATGGCAATTATACATGATCTCATCGTTCTTTTCGGGCTTTAAATGCATTAAAATGTCATAAAATACCATATATATGCTTGTGTTTGTTTACTTGTGTGTTTTAGGTATGGATATCGTGAAAAAGACAAAAGATCACAAGATACAAGGAAAAACGGACACGAGAAACGAAGCCGTGCAATGAACCGGGCCCTAATCATGGAATTTTCATCAAATACCCTTGAAGACTTGAAGACAAAACAAGATTGATCCTTATTCTATGAAGAAATGACACTTAAAACCCTTGTATATTAATAATTACAAGTTTGGTCCCTTAAGTTTGTCAAAATTGCAAAAAGGTCCTTCAACTTTGAAGAAATGGCAAGATTAGTCCCTCAACAAATTCAAATTGCCAATAATGGTCCCTCATGAAGTCAAAGTTAAAGTGAACACCTTTGAAGATCAAAAGAGCACAAGATCAGCCCTTGAAGAATTACAAAATGACATAATTCATCCTTGTAACACTTTTGGAAAAGTTTTGAGCAAAAATTGTCAAAGTGGGAAAGTTAATTACAAAGGATATCCAGTTTTTAGGGCAGGAAACCTTAAAAGCCAAAAATATCAAAAGTAAAGGACCATTTGTGCCAAACCTGAAACATTTGAAAAGAAAAACGCGGTTAACAACTTACTTCCCCCTTTTTAGGATCAAAGTGGTTACTGTTTATCTTTCTTACCACCCAGAAATTACCCCGACCCTCCCTTGGGTAAAACTCAATTAAACCCTCACACGTTTAATTCCCACACTCACAAACCCTTCCCACTCCTAAAAACCTGCATCCCACGTTTGTGGTCCAAACCCCCAAATACCCTCTCAGCCAATCACATCATACCTTAGTCCCCAAGTCTACTGACGTGTCCAAAATGGACGTCCAAGATTAATAGCTTACTCACAAAGCACAAATGAACAGCCAGGATCAAAAAGGACAGCTCACCACTCAAAACCGTTCAAGGGCATTATAGGGATTTTTCTATGATTAGGGTTTGTATTTTATGCTTCTAGTAGGTTCATTAGAGTACTATATAAGAGACCCCAACCTGTGGGTGTTCCTTGTTCCAGTTTTCCTTTCAAGCTTTTGTAATTCCTTTTATTGAAAATAAAAAGTTGGTTTTTGTTATATAAGCAATCTAATTCCTTTTTTATGTTTTTCTAAAGTTGGTATAAGTTGGAAAGGAAGACTGAGTTCCATTTATTTGATTTGGTTAAGAGATTTTGTGGTTTAAAATTTCTTTAAAAGTTTTCTGGAAATTGATATATTTTTGAGAATCTGTCACAAGGTTTGTGGAGTTAAGAGTTTCATGTTAGTGGTGAGTTTTAGGTATTAGAAAACGTGTTTGTAAAGTCTCTAAGGTTTTGGAAGTGTTTTGAAAAAGAAGAAAAGAAAACAGATTAATATATTGTTATATTGCCTTTTTCTTTGATTTTGATTTCAAGCAGGTTAAAGGTGTTGATCCAAGGTTCTGCACCAGCCCGGGCTGGTTTGGAGGTGGATTCAACATCCACTAGGACCCTTGGATGTAAGGGTCCTAAGGTAATTCTTCTTTTTCTCTTTAAAATTTCAGAAAAGGAGTTTGTATGTGCTTTATGTGATTTCATGCTTATGTGCGTTTAAACTGCTTGGATTGGTGTTTTTAAGTGTTGATTTATATGTTATGAAGCTTTGATAACAGTTTTGATAAGTTTTGTAAGGTTTTGAATTGGAAATCTTGGTTTTAGAATTTTAAAAGGGTGTTTGGCAGTACGGATTAGCAGGGTACAATCATTGATTTGTGTTGCTAAAAGGTGTTAGGTTACTTGATTAAGGTTAAGATAGATGTTAGTAAGCTGGTAATATACTTTGGAACAAGTTTTGAGCTATTTGGTGAGGTTTTAAAGTGAAAAGAATATAAAAAATCTGCATCTTCACTTATTTGCCAGTTTTCTTGCTTTTTTGTGCTTGATTCTTTGAAATTGGTAAAGTAACAGGTTGATATTAAGCTTGTTATGGTTTGAGTGCTATCTTGTGTAGTTGTGTACCAAATTTGGTGGTTTGTAGATCACTAGGTTGCTAGATTTGGATCATTAAGCTCCCAGACCTGCCTGCTTTACATCAGAGAACTGCATAGGGTGTTTAGTGCTTTGGATTTGGATTTTTGGTGTGCAATTTGCCTGTTTCTGCTTAGTTTGTGACTCCTTGAGCTTCAATAAGCTCAAGGGTGCCAGTGTGATCCAATAACAACACCCAAATAAGCTCAAGCCAAGCTCATCTTGGCTACAATCCTAAAGCAAAACACAAGCAGAAATCTGCTTGTGTTCAGTTGAGAATTTGTCACGTTTTGGTAACCTATTGGCATAATCTAGCTAAAAAAGAAAGGTGAAAGTGTTTTGGATTTGCAAGTTTACAAGGTCTGTGATTGGTTTGGAAAAGTTTAAAAAGCAAAAAAAAAAATATAAAAAGTAGTAAAAAGGGGGTTGTAAGACTCGAACCCTGGTCTCCACGTTCACACACACACAACACTACCACTGCGCCCTAGGGTCTTTGACTACTAGGGTGTGGTTTTGCTTTATATTTAACCTGTTTTTCTTTTGTCTTTTATTAAATAAGCCGTAGCTATATTAGCTTATTTTCAGCTTATTTATAAGCTAACTTTGTCTAGCTTATTTTTCTTAGGGCTTTTATAGCATTTGTGATTTTTCAAAATTGGTTTCATAATATTCCATTCATTAGATTAATTTCTAGGATTTATTTTATAGACGTTTTTCATTAAATCATTAAAAAAATACCAAAAACAGTTTTAATTTTTAGGAAAAATAATTTTTAGGTTTTAAAATATACTTTTGAGGTTTACATCAAGTTTTGGTTTTAAAAACTTTTATTTTTAATTTTATAATATTTTAAGGTTTTTTATAAACTTTAAAGATTTTTATAAAATTATTAAAAAAGGTTTAGAAGCTTAGATTTGTGTTTTTCTCTTAATTATATTATTTAGGATTTTTATAAATTTTTTTATTTTAAATTTTAGAGACTTTTTATTTTTAGTAATATTTTAATATTATTTTATTATTTAATTTTCAAAATTTTATTTTTCTTTCTTTTTCATTTTTCCTAGGTTCTTTGTCATTAATTAGGACTATTTCCATTTTTAGAATATTTTTATAACTTTTAGATTTATTTTTATAATTATTTTAAGTTTAATTAGGTTTTAATCATTTTTAATCATTTTTAGAGTTTTAAAAATAGTTTTAATAGGTTTTAATTTTTAGAAAATTACTTTTTAGTCTTCTAATAATATAAGTTAAGTGATTATTCAATAAAATCATATTTTAGACATTTGAGTTAGTTAAATTTAATTTTAAGGCTTTAATTAGCATTTAAAATTAATTATTTAATTAATAAAAGGTTTTAAAATATCTTTGTTGGATTTTTAACTTTATTTATATTATTTTAGACTTGTTTTATCCTTTTTAATCTTTTCTTGATTTTGTTTTTGGCTTTAGCTTAATTTTTAATTTTTGTGGTTTTTCTACGGCTTTACGTTTTCGTCGTAATTTAATTTTAACGTATCCGTCTTTCATCTTCTCATCCCCATTCTTCTTAATATTAATCTCAAATAAATACAAATTAGAACACACACATATACCTCCTTGGGAAACGAATCTCTTCTCTCTTTTAAGTGATTGGGTCATTACTTGTGGTTTTCCTAAATCACTCGTCGATACTTACCGCTCATATTTAGTTGCTTGTTTTTCCTAAAGCAAGTTATCTAAATTTACTACAATCATTTTTGGCGCCGCTGCCGGGGAGGTGTGTTGTGTCTTAATTTGGAAAATTTTGTTTTTGATATTATCCATAAATAGTATTTGTGTTAAGTGGAACTCCCTTAACACGTATTATCGGTTTTCTTGGTTTTTCTTTGTGAATATTATTAATATATTGTATTAAGTATCACAATAAAAATACAATATCTCCAAAAGTGTGAAAACACAACCTTGATTCGGGATTTCATCACTCGATCATTGTATTCGAATCTCAAACAAAAAGAAAAGGCAAAAATAGATAAATACTTTCGTGAAGCTCGATTTTGAAAGATACGAACTATAAGGTGGGTATAAGGCGGGTATTATAAAATATACCCTAAGGAAAAAGGCTCTTAAGTGCTTCGCGCCGCCTCGTTTCCCCGCTTGCTTGTGAGTATTTTGAGATTGAAAGCTAATCGAGGGTTTTGCCGCCCAAAGTATTAATACGTATACTATATTTGCTTGGTTTTCTTTGTGATTAAACCCTCGTGAACAATTTGGTTTTCACCAAAGTTCTAAAGTCATTCGAAGGCGTTCACTCCACGTGATCGTTTTCATTCCTTTGAGGCTTCTTTAATCAAGAGTTTGATTCGAGGAGAGATTTTGTAGATTGTTGTCTACGAAGATACACCAAAATCAAAAAAAAAAATATCATCAAAAACACAAAAAAATTGAAAATCCACAAAACAACCAAAAAGAATCTTCTTTGCTCACCTCCCATTCTTCGTGTAGTTTATGATCACTCGTAACCAAGCTAAACGAGCTCGTAAACGTCTACAAAAGCAAGCAAATCAAGGATCGTTGATTTTTGAAGAACCTCCAATTGTTGAACCTATTATAGAACAAGAAGTCGTAATGGCTAATCGTACTATGATGGAGTTGCTACAAGCACCCACCGAGGGTTTTGGAGAGGCCATTGTTATTCCCGCCATCCTTGCGGAGAATTTCGAGATTAAGACGGGTTTAATGTCAATGTTGCAAGCAAACAAGTTTCGAGGTCACGAGAAAGACAACCCGCATTACCACATTAGGAATTTCAACCGTCTCACCGCTACTAGCAAATTCAAAGATGTTCCACATGACGCCATTAAGATGATGTTGTTTCCATATTCGTTGGATGGACCCGCAAAAATTTGGCTCGAGAAAGAACCGCCAAATTCGATTTTGACATGGGCCGATCTCGTTTCTAAGTTTGTGAACAAGTTTTTTCCACCATCGAAAACAACACACTTAAAAAATGAGATTTCACGATTTGTGCAACGTAATAATGAAAGTTTTTCAATGGCATGGGAACGATTTAAAGAGATGTTACATGAATGTCCTCACCATGATTTTTCGGAATTACATCAAATTGATACCTTTTATAATGGGCTTAATGATCATGAACGAGATTATTTGAATGCCGCCGCGGGTGGTAATTTTTTGTGCAAGACGACAAATGAGGCTTTACAAATCATTGAAAATCGATCTAAGGTTTATAGCCCTCGTAACACACCGAGTGTTGCCAATATGGGTTCGTCATCTTCGTCACAATCGTCTCGTAGCATTAACGCCTTACATGATGAAGCTAATGAGGAAAATCGGTTTTTTGATAGATTTGCTAATCTAATGTCCCATTGGAAGGCTCAAGAAGCTTCCAATTCCGCTTCGGTTAAAGCGGTTGCTAAGAGTTGTTTATCGTGTGGAGGAGCTCATGATTTATCCGAGTGCATTACCGCGGATGGTAACACTTCGAGTGCTTACGTAGCAACGGGAACTTACAACCAAAACGGCCAAGGTTCCCGCCAAAATCAAGCTCCCACAAATCAAAATGTTAACAATTATCGAAACAACAACCAAGGTAATTACCAAGGCAACACACGCAATTACAACAAAGGGAATTATCAAAGTGGGAATGGACAAATCTCTAATCAAAACCAAAACCGTGATTTTCAAAACACCACACAAGGTTTTCAAAATGCTCACACGAAAAATTTGCAAGGAGAATTTTTAGATTATGCAAAAGCAAATGATGCTAAATTTGATAATATGCAACGTGAGATGATTAGCTTAAGATCCGAGTTGAAAAACGAGCTTAAAAATGAACTTGCTAATGAACTTAAAACTCATGCTAATAAAATGGAAGGAAATGTCCAACGTCTTCAACAAAACCAACAAAAGATGGAATTAGGACAACATGAGATTAAGCAAGAGTTATTGAAAGCGGATGCTAGGCAATCAAAATTTGAGGACCGAATGGCTAAGATGTTTGAAGCTATCATGTGTAAGCCCTCTTCTTCGGGTGGTCTTCCTAGTGATACCATTGCAAACCCGAAGGGAGAAATGAAGGTTATTACTACACGAAGTGGTAAAACTTTCAAGGAACCAATCTCTCGTCCAAGTACTTCTACGGAGAAGGAAATCGAGAAAGAACCCGAGGTGATGGTCGAAAAGGAGCACATTACAATCCCACGAAGTACCGCTCAAACCACACCTACGGTAACACCAATACCAATTATGGAACCCGAGATTCCAAGGCCATTGCCTAATGACCAACCCACACCACCTTTACCTTACCCTTCGAGACGAAACAAAGAGAAAGCACAAGAAAGGAACAATTATCAATTTGAGCTATTTATGAAAATGTTTCGTGATTTGCACTTTAACATAAGTTTTGCCGATGCTTTAATCATGATGCCTCGATTCGCCGCAAACTTCAAAAGTATGCTAAACAACAAAGAAAAGTTACAACAATCGTCTAGTTGTTCATCGGTTTTTCTAAGCCGCATACCACAAAAAGTCGGTGATCCCGGTAAATTTTTGATTCCGTGTGCAATACAAGATATGGAGGAATGCTACGCCTTGGCCGATCTTGGCGCTAGTATTAATTTAATGCCTCTCGAGATTTTCAAATCGCTTTCGCTTCCGGCTCTTACTCCTTCGAACATGTCCATCGAGATGGCCGATCATTCTACGATCATGGCATGTGGAGTAGCCGAGGACGTTTTCGTTAAAGTCGGAAAGTTTTACTATCCCGTTGACTTTATCGTTGTAGACATTCCTATCGATCGAAAAGTTCCTCTCATTTTGGGTCGTTCATTTTTGGATACATCAAGAGCACTTATCGATGTTCATGCTCGTAAAATCACCCTTCGTTTCAATGAAGAAGAACTTGTCATCAATGCAACACAAAACTCCAATCTTTCTCATGTATATTCTATTGCTACTTTAAACCATGGTGACTCGACCAATGTCATTTGCAAAGAATTTTCACCAAGAGTTTTAGGGAATGTCTCCAAAAACAATTTACCATTTCCTCCGCCGGTGGAGGTTATGAGTGCTAAGCCTACAAAGAAGAAACCATCAATACTTGAATCGAAAAATCCTTCACCTTCATTCTTGAAAAGTATTGATAAGTTGCCGGTTTCTACGGAAGATCTTTCGGATGATGAATATATGGACCCTAATGGGGATGTTTTCTTCGTCGATAAACGTTTTGAGAACTTGCCACCACCAAAACCAAAACGGTTTCAAAATGTGAGAATTTTTAGTGTAACTAACATCGTCTTAGAAACACCGAATATTTTCGACATAATCAACAAGGGTTTTCATAAGGAGAGTTTAAAAGATAACAAAGAAAAAGATCTTAAATGCAATTTAATTGATTTTTCTACAAATCTAACTCCGTCATCACCGCGTGATTTGAGTACTACAAACTCGTCTACTCCTTTTGACGACGTTTTGTGTGGTTCTAGTATGGGGGAAGCCCCTTGTGTTCCCTCATCCTTGTCCACCGAGGACGAGATATTCGATCCCGGAATTTCATGTAAAGGGAAATCTCGGTCTTCCACCGATGCAATAAATGGAAAATCTTTCTATTTGCTTGGTGCGAGTCTACCTCGAGTAGCTCAAACGTTTGTCTTACCAATTGTCTCACCCTTCTACTTCTCATCTATTTTCTTCAAACTCTTTGAGTTTATGGCACATGTTGGAGTGGCGTTGAATTGTTTTTCCAATAAGAACGAGAACGCCATCTTCGACCCCGGTATTTTGCATCATCTAAGGACTTAGTCCTTTTTACCGGTTGCTTTTTGGGCCTTGTTTATCATGTAAGCCCCATTGACCACACCATGATTTCCCTAAATGTTCACATTTTGAGGGGATCGAGTCGAGCTCATGACTCGGTAATCAAAAACGAGGTGCCTCGTGGGGGAGATCCCATGCTTATCTTTATGCTTTATGTTCACTAATAAGGGGACTTGTACCCTTCCAACTCGTTGTCTCGTGGTTGTTTGTGATTGTGTTATCTAGATCATCATCATCATCTACGATTGAAGACTCTCGTGTTCGTTTACGTGAGCCTCCATCGTTCGTTTGAAGAAGTTTTTCACGATTCCATGACATATCCTTTATTGTTCTAACAATTATCTTTTAGCATAATTAATAAACGGCTTTAGATATATTGTTGATCACCCTTTCCATGCTAGATCCTAAGCATTCGATTCTTCGTCTCTAGTATGGGGGTGCTTCACCTTTAGACTCGAAACATTGAGGACAATGTTTACTTTTAGTATGGGGGGGTGAATAGGTACTTGCTTTGCTACGCCCTCACGTTTTCCAACTTTCAATGTTTTGTTTTGCTAATAAGGCTAAAAATGGCCAAATTTTAAAATTTCTCTTAGTTTTCATAAGTGTTTTTTAAGACACGAATGTATATTTTCCGATGGGTAGAATAAGAGTTAATTTTTGACTTGATGGGCATTTGGAGCCATTTACATTCCTTAACCCGCTCAATTCAAGTTTTGCTAGACTTTTATATAGGGAGCTTTAAAACGCGAAAGTCTTAATTCATTCGGGTTAAGAACAAGAACTTTTCGCAAGTTCCTATAATTGATTCTAGAAAGTCACTTATCAAGGGAACTTTAAAACGCATTCTCTAAACTTGAAAAAGTCCAAGAAAGTGCAAGATCCTATAGGTGGCTTGAAAACCCAAAACTTTGATTTGATATAGTCTTAATGAAAGCTAATCCAAATTTGGCTTAATTTTGACTTGCATGGCTAAGTATTCACGAGTCTCTTTAATTAGAGGTCTTTATATAGTGAAGAACGAGAAATGATAGAGTTAGACAAGTGATCATGCTAAACGTAGAACATGAAAGTGTTCTTTCAAAAACTCATATGTTTTTAATTGTGGCTTTTTCTTCCCATAAGATCAATGCATTAGGAATAAATCATAATTGCAATAAGTAAGGTCGTACGATTTGAAAGGTTACTTAGCCTCTAGCGCAAGATCGTTTAAAAGTTGCTCGGGGTTGAATAGAGTTCATAGCCAAGGCATAACTTATTGAAACGGGACGCGAAGATTGGCGATCATCCAAAAAGGCCCTAACAAGGCATGAGGAGCTCTATTTTTGCTAAAGATCCAAAGATGATGTGAAGTATCATTGTTCCAAAATCAATATGAAGGATCGAGACACACGACGAGAAGCAATTACTCCCCTAAAGAATGGAGAAAGTCTATCCAAAAAGACCCTAACAAGGTATGAGGATGAATATATCCAAGTCCGAAAAGGAGGCGGATCGTTGTATAACAAAATCCAAAGTAAAGATTGAAGAAAAATGATGAAGTCGTGGTCCTATATGAAGAATCTCTCAAAAACATCAAGTGAAGAAATTCCAAATATATTAAGAGAAGACCATAATTTCAAGAACGTCTTCCCAAGATTTGAAGTATGAAGTACATGCCAAATATCGGTCCGAGAAAGGTCTCAAATCGTGAAACGAGTTATGCCAAGATATGAACTTAAGGAGATACACGAGAAGCCGTTTTAAAAGATTTTGTCCTTCGGCTAACTATTGATCAAATCGTGCTACTTTGCTTTCGGACTAATAACTACTTAAATAAGTCAATATGAATCACTTGTGATCCATGACAATTAGATAAAAAATGCTAGTAACCCATTTCCTTTTATAATAACTAGGATTGCGGGGAGAAAAAGTATTACACAATTTGAACGTATGAGTAGTGTTAGCATTGTGACTTGTACCAACAATGATCTTGTTTTTGCACTTAGCATGGAATGTATGACAATCAAGGATGACGAAGTTTACTCTAAGGGACATTAACTTGTTTCTATTCTTTGACCCTAAAAGTCACTTTTTGGTGATGAAAATCATACATTATGTCTTTACACAATCTCGTAGTACGTTGCAAGTCTTTTACTTTTGAATAAAGGTTAATTGAACTTTGGTGATGCTTAGATACTTTATTCTAGCATTGCGTGAGGGCACGGCAATGGCTTAGTATGGGGGAGTGATGAGATGGCAATTATACATGATCTCATCGTTCTTTTCGGGCTTTAAATGCATTAAAATGTCATAAAATACCATATATATGCTTGTGTTTGTTTACTTGTGTGTTTTAGGTATGGATATCGTGAAAAAGACAAAAGATCACAAGATACAAGGAAAAACGGACACGAGAAACGAAGCCGTGCAATGAACCGGGCCCTAATCATGGAATTTTCATCAAATACCCTTGAAGACTTGAAGACAAAACAAGATTGATCCTTATTCTATGAAGAAATGACACTTAAAACCCTTGTATATTAATAATTACAAGTTTGGTCCCTTAAGTTTGTCAAAATTGCAAAAAGGTCCTTCAACTTTGAAGAAATGGCAAGATTAGTCCCTCAACAAATTCAAATTGCCAATAATGGTCCCTCATGAAGTCAAAGTTAAAGTGAACACCTTTGAAGATCAAAAGAGCACCAGATCAGCCCTTGAAGAATCACAAAATGACATAATTCATCCTTGTAACACTTTTGGAAAAGTTTTGAGCAAAAATTGTCAAAGTGGGAAAGTTAATTACAAAGGATATCCAGTTTTTAGGGCAGGAAACCTTAAAAGCCAAAAATATCAAAAGTAAAGGACCATTTGTGCCAAACCTGAAACATTTGAAAAGAAAAACGCGGTTAACAACTTACTTCCCCCTTTTTAGGATCAAAGTGGTTACTGTTTATCTTTCTTACCACCCAGAAATTACCCCGACCCTCCCTTGGGTAAAACTCAATTAAACCCTCACACGTTTAATTCCCACACTCACAAACCCTTCCCACTCCTAAAAACCTGCATCCCACGTTTGTGGTCCAAACCCCCAAATACCCTCTCAGCCAATCACATCATACCTTAGTCCCCAAGTCTACTGACGTGTCCAAAATGGACGTCCAAGATTAATAGCTTACTCACAAAGCACAAATGAACAGCCAGGATCAAAAAGGACAGCTCACCACTCAAAACCGTTCAAGGGCATTATAGGGATTTTTCTATGATTAGGGTTTGTATTTTATGCTTCTAGTAGGTTCATTAGAGTACTATATAAGAGACCCCAACCTGTGGGTGTTCCTTGTTCCAGTTTTCCTTTCAAGCTTTTGTAATTCCTTTTATTGAAAATAAAAAGTTGGTTTTTGTTATATAAGCAATCTAATTCCTTTTTTATGTTTTTCTAAAGTTGGTATAAGTTGGAAAGGAAGACTGAGTTCCATTTATTTGATTTGGTTAAGAGATTTTGTGGTTTAAAATTTCTTTAAAAGTTTTCTGGAAATTGATATATTTTTGAGAATCTGTCACAAGGTTTGTGGAGTTAAGAGTTTCATGTTAGTGGTGAGTTTTAGGTATTAGAAAACGTGTTTGTAAAGTCTCTAAGGTTTTGGAAGTGTTTTGAAAAAGAAGAAAAGAAAACAGATTAATATATTGTTATATTGCCTTTTTCTTTGATTTTGATTTCAAGCAGGTTAAAGGTGTTGATCCAAGGTTCTGCACCAGCCCGGGCTGGTTTGGAGGTGGATTCAACATCCACTAGGACCCTTGGATGTAAGGGTCCTAAGGTAATTCTTCTTTTTATCTTTAAAATTTCAGAAAAGGAGTTTGTATGTGCTTTATGTGATTTCATGCTTATGTGCGTTTAAACTGCTTGGATTGGTGTTTTTAAGTGTTGATTTATATGTTATGAAGCTTTGATAACAGTTTTGATAAGTTTTGTAAGGTTTTGAATTGGAAATCTTGGTTTTAGAATTTTAAAAGGGTGTTTGGCAGTACGGATTAGCAGGGTACAATCATTGATTTGTGTTGCTAAAAGGTGTTAGGTTACTTGATTAAGGTTAAGATAGATGTTAGTAAGCTGGTAATATACTTTGGAACAAGTTTTGAGCTATTTGGTGAGGTTTTAAAGTGAAAAGAATATTAAAAATCTGCATCTTCACTTATTTGCCAGTTTTCTTGCTTTTTTGTGCTTGATTCTTTGAAATTGGTAAAGTAACAGGTTGATTTTAAGCTTGTTATGGTTTGAGTGCTATCTTGTGTAGTTGTGTACCAAATTTGGTGGTTTGTAGATCACTAGGTTGCTAGATTTGGATCATTAAGCTCCCAGACCTGCCTGCTTTACATCAGAGAACTGCATAGGGTGTTTAGTGCTTTGGATTTGGATTTTTGGTGTGCAATTTGCCTGTTTCTGCTTAGTTTGTGACTCCTTGAGCTTCAATAAGCTCAAGGGTGCCAGTGTGATCCAATAACAACACCCAAATAAGCTCAAGCCAAGCTCATCTTGGCTACAATCCTAAAGCAAAACACAAGCAGAAATCTGCTTGTGTTCAATTGAGAATTTGTCACGTTTTGGTAACCTATTGGCATAATCTAGCTAAAAAAAAAAGGTGAAAGTGTTTTGGATTTGCAAGTTTACAAGGTCTGTGATTGGTTTGGAAAAGTTTAAAAAGCAAAAAAAAAATATAAAAAGTAGTAAAAAGGGGGTTGTAAGACTCGAACCCTGGTCTCCACGTTCACACACACACAACACTACCACTGCGCCCTAGGGTCTTTGACTACTAGGGTGTGGTTTTGCTTTATATTTAACCTGTTTTTCTTTTGTCTTTTATTAAATAAGCCGTAGCTATATTAGCTTATTTTCAGCTTATTTATAAGCTAACTTTGTCTAGCTTATTTTTCTTAGGGCTTTTATAGCATTTGTGATTTTTCAAAATTGGTTTCATAATTTTCCATTCATTAGATTAATTTCTAGGATTTATTTTATAGACGTTTTTCATTAAATCATTAAAAAAATACCAAAAACAGTTTTAATTTTTAGGAAAAATAATTTTTAGGTTTTAAAATATACTTTTGAGGTTTACATCAAGTTTTGGTTTTAAAAACTTTTATTTTTAATTTTATAATATTTTAAGGTTTTTTATAAACTTTAAAGATTTTTATAAAATTATTAAAAAAGGTTTAGAAGCTTAGATTTGTGTTTTTCTCTTAATTATATTATTTAGGATTTTTATAAATTTTTTTATTTTAAATTTTAGAGACTTTTTATTTTTAGTAATATTTTAATATTATTTTATTATTTAATTTTCAAAATTTTATTTTTCTTTCTTTTTCATTTTTCCTAGGTTCTTTGTCATTAATTAGGACTATTTCCATTTTTAGAATATTTTTATAACTTTTAGATTTATTTTTATAATTATTTTAAGTTTAATTAGGTTTTAATCATTTTTAATCATTTTTAGAGTTTTAAAAATAGTTTTAATAGGTTTTAATTTTTAGAAAATTACTTTTTAGTCTTCTAATAATATAAGTTAAGTGATTATTCAATAAAATCATATTTTAGACATTTGAGTTAGTTAAATTTAATTTTAAGGCTTTAATTAGCATTTAAAATTAATTATTTAATTAATAAAAGGTTTTAAAATATCTTTGTTGGATTTTTAACTTTATTTATATTATTTTAGACTTGTTTTAGCCTTTTTAATCTTTTCTTGATTTTGTTTTTGGCTTTAGCTTAATTTTTAATTTTTGTGGTTTTTCTACGGCTTTACGTTTTCGTCGTAATTTAATTTTAACGTATCCGTCTTTCATCTTCTCATCCCCATTCTTCTTAATATTAATCTCAAATAAATACAAATTAGAACACACACATATACCTCCTTGGGAAACGAATCTCTTCTCTCTTTTAAGTGATTGGGTCATTACTTGTGGTTTTCCTAAATCACTCGTCGATACTTACCGCTCATATTTAGTTGCTTGTTTTTCCTAAAGCAAGTTATCTAAATTTACTACAATCAAAATTCAAATTTATCTTTGAGCATTATATATAATTGGTCGAACTAAGAAATTTAACATTTCATAAAAATTGAATATTTAATATTTAATTAGTTGTAATAATTATCGACGCTTTAGACGTCGGATTGAGTAAAACGGATAAAAATGATAGTAAAGACGAAACTAAAACATAGAAGATATGAAGAAAGAAATTTTGAATAAATACGGTTATTATATTTATATCATCAGGAAAGTGAACGTAATTACTGACGCATAATATAGAAAGAATATCTGAGTGGATTGTGGACATGTTAATTATATCATCATGAGAGGTGAATATAGATACCGACGCATTATGTAGAAAAGATTAAAAAAAAACCAATTAGAACATGTTCCTTAATAATGGAGGTGCAAAATAAAATTTCCGAACAATTTAAAATATAGCTGATGATTGTAAAAAGAGATAATATAGATAATAAAAGAGGTTCGCGTCTTATGTGAACCATTAAAATAGAGAAACCAATAGCGTTAAATGTTTTAAAGGCCACTTATGGTTTCCTAAATATGGAGATTGTAAGATATAGTTATGTTGGAATTTGTAAGTATAAGTATTCTATTTATGTCATTTATGACTAAAAGTATCTTTGTCTGAAGAAGATGTACTGATGGCAATTATGAAGGCAGACATCGCCTCATACATTAGTAAACGTCTAGCTATTGCAAAGGTCATCATCTGAATTTGATTCGATTTGGGTCATCGTCGACCGACTGACCAAATCGGCTAATATCATTCTCGTTAATGATAAATGCAAAAGAGTTATGTAAACATAGCGTGCCTGTATCGATCATCTATATCAAGATCCTCGCTTCGCATCGAATTTCTAGAGATTTGCTCAGAAATCATTGAGAACGAACCTTGATGAGAGTACTATGTACCACCCCAAATCGAAGGGACGAGGTAAAGTAACGATACAAGGTAATATAAGTGATGTTTTATGTTTGAATGAATGACCTTTGGTAATAAATCGTATAATCGCTTTCCTTTGGAAGGATTATCATTGATAATCATCGTATTAGGATCGAGATCTAATCTTGTTAGGCTCTAAATCTTAGAGCATCTGTAAGCAGGAATTGAGATGAAGACACCCGACATACACCCATTGTGTGTTGGACATGTCTTTTAGGTTTAAGGTTTCCTATGATGGCGAACCTAACCTTACAAAATACCCGACCCGCGAGACCTAAAATGATTGTTGAAATTAGGATCTGATTATTGACAGCCGGTAGTAGGCAAGAGGTTATGTGAATGTGAAATATGGATCTTGAAGTGCCAAATGGGTAGCGAAGTTATGCCACAATTTCTAAACTTGGAAAAAGGAATTCATGATCTGACAAATCATGGGATATAAGTCCCCGTTGTATGGGACCACTGAGATGATGTAAAAGATTGGTTTGAAAGGCATATCAGCTGGATCTACCCTAGGACTTCAAGAACTGTGTGAATTATGTTTCGTAAATCGAACTTGATGGAATATCTATCAAGTGAAAATCCGATTGTTCTTAGTAAAGCTTAGATCGGCGAAAAGTTGCATTCATCAGAAACCCGTGAACATCATGGATAGAGAAAGTAAGTCAACATTTAGCCTGATCTTATTCCCGTAGTTATGTTTAATGAAACTCGCGTATTATAATGGATTACACTTGTGAGAAAAGACCGAATGTGGAGGAAATACCCACATGGCTTTAACTCTATAAGAAGCAAGTAGTAAGGTAAGATGATCTTTGAGGACAAAGATCCTGTTTAGGGGTAAATGCTGTGACAATCCGTCAATTTATGGTTGATATTTTATTCTCAAATATTATTTAAAAACATTATTTTAATGTTACAATATGAACTCACTTGTTTTTGGGAAGTAATTTTGATTTACGTCTTGAAGTAGCATCGACTACGTCTAAACAGGAGGATTCAACGTTCCATGCTTACGTTTACATACACCGTCTTTGGTGACAGTCCGACATTTCAGAAAATAAATTTATCCGTGAATATTATTTTGGGATTTTAATTTTGAGTTGGTTCATAAACTCACAAATTTACGAGAAGAGATTAGGACTTACGATTTTAATTTAACGTCCTTTACGACTAAACCGGAAACCTTAGGATTACGTATTTACGTTTTCGAACTCCGTTTTTTATGAGACAATTTTTATTAGATTTGTTTTGTGTCGTTGATTCATAATTTATAAAAACGTTTTTCGTAAAACGACCCGAGGACACGCAAATCGAGGAAACTAGAATCGAGGAGTACCCGTAAATTAGTGGGATGAGACAAAACAAGTTTTGCCTCACCCCACACATTGGATGGTTTAACACAAGACAACACATTTGATATGTGTCAAAGCTTACAAAGTAAGCTAGGACACTTGTCCTAGCCACTTTGTAAACAAGCTACCACATCAAAACCATTTCTCCCTAAACCACTTCCTCATTTCCATCACATGCAAACCACCAAAAACACACTCTTTCTCTCCCCATTTTCGTCCACTCTTCACCCAAAACAACCCCCATTTGATCTTGATTCAATCATAAATCATATGTATAATCTACATATGATGAAAACCCATTGAAGTTATAAAGATTGGAGGTGATCTTAACATGTAAAAAGGAGTTTTCAAGGGAGTTTGGGGCTGATTTCTCAAGGAGTTTTCATGAAGAACAAGGGCTGATTTTTGGAGGAATCTACAAATACTTGGTGATCCTAGAAGTGATGTTGATATCTCATAAGATTGGTTACCCAAAACCAAGTCTTGTTCATCATCAACCCCATCTTTTCATCAACTTGGTGGTATAAAGATTGTCCTCCTCATCTTCTTGTTATTTTGATTATGTAAACATGTATTTTATTTCCTATTGTATATGTATATGATGATTATATGATGATAAAAATGTTATGTGGGGATTTGGTGTTGATAAACATGATTAAAAATGTGAAAAACTATAAAGAACAAGGTTAAAATCTTGGTTAAAAGTGATGGCTGTATAAAACAGTAAAGAAACAGGTCATGGGCTGATAAAATGATGAAGTAGAATCCATTTACAGTAATCTATATGTCTTGTACACATGTGAGAGTTGGCCATGCAATGGAATCAAAATAATGAGTGAGATATGATCAAAACAAGTTAGGTGGTCTAATCTGAATAAGCAGTTTTGTAGGGACTGTTAAGGCAAGATGAACTCAAAATGGGCAGTAGCTATAACTAAGTTAAATGTATCACATAATATGAAGAACTTGTCACCCAAAAATGAGCTTCTAATTCATTATAGAACTCTAGATATAGTAAAAATGGTGAACATGAAGATAAAAATCAGATTTTTGGAATTAATGTTTATTATTATTATATAAGCACTCACATTTTATTTTATAAAATGTAAAATAAAAACCCACTAACTTATAAAACTTATTTATATAGATATATAAAAGGTTAATTAAATGGATAAATTACATAAATGGTGGTGAAATAATATTTATAAAGTAATAAAAACTATAAACTTGATTTTTACGACTTTTTCGGCTATCGCCGTAAAATTAACGTTTTTCGCCAAATAAAACTTAGACGACCAAACCCGTCTAATGTAAAGTTTATAAAAGTCACATACTGATATATAAGTATCTAATACAATTAAAAACCGATAAAACCCGAACTATAAGAAATACGGACATTTACGAGCTAATTAAGCATATTGGACTAATAATTGGACTAAATAAGATAAAAACTTGTAAAAGGAACTTATTGGGCTTAACCCATTTGGGCCCAACATGGAAAGCATATATACTGATAATATAGGTATAGAATGGATTAAAACAAGTTAAAGAACTTATACTAAGTTTATTGGACTTAAAACACGTAAATAGGTAAAACTAGTAAACTAGTATCAACGTTACCGACACATAACACTAAAATGAGTAAACGAGAATATGTAAACCCACTTGATCATCATATATATATAATCATCATATGTATACATAATTTTTATTTTTATAAAGTCATTGGACAAACGTATAAGACCGATTATTATTTGTCTAGGTTTCCGTGATTGAAGCACGTACCGTACGTCCGAATCGCCGATAACCCGCCTTCCCATATCAACGTGAGTTCATAGCCTCGCACTCTTTTAAATGTTTTTATGAAATGTTTTATAAACCCGCGAGGGAGATAACATGTTAGTTTTTATAAAATTAGGACACCATTTTTCCCGATTGTTTGTTTATTGATTATGGACCCGAATGATTGAACGACCCGATTGTATGACCCTATGAATGATTAAAGGACCCGATAGATGAAATAAAAATGGATTATTAAAGTTAGGTTATGTCACTAAAAGTCCCATTAGCATGAATTGTGAACTACCGGGAGTTGGTAGACGCTTATGCATTTAATAGTACTATTTGGGGACGATCACCCCAGTTCGCGCCTTGACGGTTGATCCCCGTCGTGCCACATTGATTGGTAAGCGAATTTATGTATGAGAAGATTTCCATAGCGTGACCTTTGTGACGACACGCTACTTTAGATGGGCAAAATTGGTATCGGGTTAGCTACCCGTTGTTGGTTTAGTAAGGTAACAATGTCATGCGGCTTATAATAATCCAATTACCGAAATACTAATAGACGCTCCGAATTACGATGTATTGCCTGACTAGCAATACAGGGTCATACTATTGACATTATGTTCGTGTTTTGGTTTTCATAACCATATTCATATAACGATTTTTATTTAATCTATACAACGTTGCAAAACGTATTGTATGGTGTTTTTAACGACAATGATTCGTATAATGGTTTTTAAGGCAAATGCCTATATTATGATTTGATAAAGATTTGTATAAACTGATTTTGGCTATTTTATGGCCTATTACAATGATTTGTACAAAATGATTTTCGGTAATAATTTTATACCGATGTTATATTGATGGATTTTATTAAATTCTATGAATTCACTCGGCGTTATCGCTGACCCTTTTCTTTTAACATGTTTTATCTCAGGTACTTGAAGGTAATTCTCGGGAAGACGACAAGAATTCATGGCCCGCACTTAAACAATATTTTTCCATTCAAATACTTTGTAAAACTTTGTATGAAATATAATGACTTGGGACCGATGTAACTTTGATGTTTATGAATGGAAATGATTTATTATTAAACGACGTGATTTTTATGCGTTGTCTATGATGTGAGTAATGTACTATCCCGTAACACCAACGAGTCTTCCGCTGTATTGAGTTGTATAAATTTGGGGGTGTTACAGGTCCTTTATGGCAAGCATCAAGGATTTGTACCGCTGCCGGCCCATCAACACATCGACGAATAATCAGATCCACACATTGTTTGAAAAGGTAAGGGTCGTCCCAGAAATAATGTTCAATATCCTTAAAGAACTTTTTCTTTTGTTGGGACATGAGCCCTTCCTTGAGAATCCCACCCGCTAAGTAGTTTGCAATGTCCGCAAACCACGGGGTGTCATCGAGATTAGAATTCATAGACATTAAGGCCTCAAGGGGAAAAGAGTCATTGATCTCTTTGTTCGGATGATCCCCTTGAAAAGGATCCTCAAGTCTACTGAGATGATCCGCGGCTAGGTTTTCAGCTCCCTTTTTGTCACGAATTTCAATGTTGAATTCTTGAAGGAGCAAAACCCAACGAAGAAGTCTTGGCTTAGAGTCTTGCTTAGTCATCAAGTACTTCAACGCGGAATGTTCGGTATACACGATGGTGGTAGAAAGGACAAGATAGGGGTGGAATTTTTCAAAAGCATACACTACAGCTAAAAGCTCTTTTTCGGTAGTGGTATAATGCAATTGAGCCCCCGTCATTGTCTTGCTAGCGTAATGGATTGGTTGGAAGTGTTTGTTCACTCTTTGGCCCAAAACCGCTCCAATAGCGAAGTCGCTAGCATCACACATCAACTCGAAAGGTAGCTCCCAATTAGGGGTAACCAAGACCGGTGCCTTAGTTAGCTTATCCTTGAGAAGATTGAAGGCTTCAAGACACTCTTTGGAAAAGAGGAAAGAAGTATCTTTTTCCAAGAGGTGGGTCATCGGGCGAGCGATTTTAGAAAAATCTTGGATGAATCAATGATAGAAGCCCGCATGACCGAGGAAACTTCTCACACCCTTCACGGTTGAAGGTGGAGGCAATTTAGCAATAACATCGACTTTAGCACGGTCCACTTCAAGACCGGCTTTGGAGATTTTGTGTCCTAGCACGATGCCCTCTTTTACCATGAAATGACATTTTTCCCAATTTAGAACAAGGCGAGTGTCTTCACACCGCTTAAGCATACGTTCTAAATTGGCAAGGCAAGCAGAGAAAGAATCGCCATAAACCGAGAAATCATCCATGAAGACTTCCATGGTTTCTTCAACCATGTCATGGAAGATAGCCATCATACACCTTTGGAATGTCCCAGGAGCATTGCATAAGCCGAAAGGCATTCTTTTGTAAGCAAATGTTCCATTACGGACAAGTGAATGTGGTTTTCTCTTGGTCTTTGGGATTGATGGGAATTTGAAAATACCCAGAGAAACCGTCTAAAAAGCAGTAATAGTCATTACCCGCTAGACGTTCAAGCATTTGGTCCATGAAAGGAAGGGGAAAATGATCCTTTCTCATAGCATCATTGAGTTTGCGATAGTCTATACAAACTCTCCACCCTGTAACGAGACGAGTAGGAATCAATTCGTTGTTTTCATTGGGAACAACGGTGATTCCGCCTTTCTTAGGCACACAATGGACGGGACTAACCCACGGTGAATCCGAGATAGGATAGATCATTCCCGCATCAAGAAGTTTGATAACCTCTTTTTTGATTACGTCATGGATCTTAGGATTTACCCTTCTTTGGCTTTGAATAGTGGGTTTGAAGTCGTCCTCCATGAGAATTTTGTGTTTGCAGAAGTGAGGATCAATTCCACGAATATCAGAGATCTTCTAAGCAATCGCTTTCTTGTGATTCTTCAGCACGGCGATAAGTCGGGATTTTTCTTCTTCTTTCAGGTCCTTAGCGATGATGACCGGTAATTTCTTGTTGTCTTCAAGGAAAACGTACTCGAGATGAGACGGAAGATCCCGAAGCTCTAAATCCGGAGGATTTTCGATGGACGGCGTAGTCAACTTCGGATCATCGGTAGAGATATCCTTAGGAGATGGTGGAGAAGTTTGGTCCTCATTGAGAAGTTTCTCAATGGTACGAATGTCTTCATCCCAATCGGTAGGAGAACCATCATACTTAAGATTGAGAGGACCCAAACTAGCTTCAAAATCATCTAAGTCACTTTCTCCAAAAGGAATCAATGACGGTGCAATTGAGGCAACGGTCTCAACATTGGGTAGAGAAGAAGAACCACTTTTACAAGCGTCTTTGAAATGTTCTTCACAAGCCTCATCAAGAACATCAATGAAATTAACACTCTCGTTTTCCGAAGGCTGCTTAGAAAGTTTACCCATGTTGAAGACGATTTTATCATCACCAACTCTCATGATTAATTCGCCAGCGGCTACATCAATAAGAGTGCGACCGGTCCTCAAGAATGGATGTCCAACAATTAATGGAACACGAGGATCCATCTCGTAGTCAACGACAACAAAATCCGCCGGGAAGGTGAATTTTTCGACACCAACGAAGACGTCTTCGGCTCTCCCTACTGGATAAGCAACCGTACGGTTGGCTAATTCCAAAGTCATACGTGTGGGGAATAGCTCGGGGAGAGATAATTGCTTCCAAACACTTAATGGCATTAAGTTAATACTGGCACCTAGATCGGCTAGGGCCATGCAATTCTCTACTCCTGGGAAGTTGCAAGGAATCAAGAAACTACCCGGATCACCAAGTTTGGTGGGCAATTTCCTTAAGAGCACTGCGGAGCAGTTCTCATTTAGTTGGGTCTGAGCAATGTCAAGAAGCTTCTCTTTATCACTGAGAAGATCTTTAAACATTTTAGCGTATTTAGGCATGTGAGCGAGAGCCTCAGCAAAGGAGATATTGAAATTGAGTTGTTTGAACATTTTAAGGAAGTTCGAAACCTGGATATCATCCTTGTTCTTCAATTTCTCTTTCCTCAACCTCGAAGGATAAGGTATATTGGGTTGAGATGAAGGCTTTGGGATAGAATTTGCAGTCACACCCTTGGGTGGTGGAGGGGTAGAAGTAGAAGGTGGTGGAATTGGAGAAGTAGAAGTTGGAGGAATAGAAGATGGAGGATTCGGAGAAGGAGACTCGTTTTCCTTTGTCACAATCACCGGTGTAGGTGTAGGAAGCTCTGGTTCCTTTAAACCTTTTCCACTGCGAGTGGTGATTGCTTTCATCTCCCCTCTTGGATTAGCAACGGTGTTACTCGGAAGAGAACCCGATCCAGAGGCTTGATTACTAGGGAATAAACTAGCCATCATATTCCTCAAGTCATTCGTTTGACTTGCCAAAGTGTTTCGCATATCAGCTCGAAGATCATTCCCTTGCTTAACCATATCTGCTTTCATGTTGGCCATTTCCCGCTGAAGATTTTGCACGATCACATCGTTCGTCCTCATGTAGGTTTCAACATCTTGGTGTAAGGCTGTTGGTTGGTTGAGAGGAGGAGCATGGTAGGCGGGTGGTTGATAAGCAGGTTGTTGGTATACTTGGTTGTTTCTTTGAGGTGGATATGGGTTTCTTTGGTTTGGATATTGATTTAGAGTTGGAGCACGTGGTTGGTTTTGATTGTTGCGATTGAGGTTGTTTGGGTTTTGTGGGGGAAAACCGGGTGGTGAAAGATAGTTGTTTGAGCGATAGCTGAGCAAGTTGCGGTCACCTTGAGGACGTGCTTGATAACTTCCTGTAGCATAGGTACCGTTGGCGGCATACACATTTTCCGGATTGTCATGAGTCGAAGGACAATCGGTGTATGAGTGAGATCCCCCGCATATATCATATGATTGGCTCAAAACATTAGCTTGGGCATTGAATTGTTTGGCATTGTTGGCAGTTTGTAAAGCAAGCGATTCCACAATCGAAGTAAGCTTATCAATTCTTTTGTCGGCATCACTAGAACTAGCACTTGCTACATTAGTTCTAACGCTCTTGGTTTGAACTCTAGATTTGTTCTCAATAATATCTCAAGCAGCATTAGAAGACTTAACCAAAATATTACCCCTCGAAGCACTGTTTAGTGAATATTGGTCATTCATGCTTAAACCATTGTAAAAAGTATTGATTTGATGTACTTTTGTTAAACCATGTTGTGGACACTTCCGTAAAAGTTCCTTAATATGGTCCCAAGATTCACTAAAAGACTCACCGTACTTTTGTTCAAAGGTAATAATTTCATTCCGCAAAGCGGTAGTACGTGAGGGTGGGAAAAAGTAGTTGATAAACTTAGTCTCTAAATCCGTCCACGTAAGAATACTTTGTGGCGGTTCCTTATCAAGCCAATTACAGGCTTGTCCCTCTAAGGAGAAAGGAAAAAGTTGCAAGCGAATCACTTCTTGTGATACCCATTGTACTTAACCGTATTGGTAAGCTGAAGAAACCTTTTAATGTGGTCATGAGGATCATCAAGTGAGCGGCCCAAGACGGGTTGAGCAGAGACCATTTGTATAAAGCCAGATTTGAGTTCAAAGTTGTTGGCTCCAATCTCAGGGATAACAATTGCATCGGTGTTGCCTTCTACGTGCGATTGCAAAAGCTCGATCATTGGTTGATTGTCCATGGTGACAATTGGTTGAGTAATGACTTCGGCTTGAGCTACTTTCTTCTTACGAGCACGAGTATGCATGCACACCTACAATAGGAATAGAAAAATAGAAAGGAAATATTTTTGGTTTTTATGTTTTTTTAATTTTTTGTATTTTTGAAGATTTTATATTTTTTAGGATTTTTTGAAAATTTTAAAGCAAGGAAAATAACGTTCAAAGAAGAACGGATCCCAAAATCCAATGCGTCTCTCACTAAAAACCTTTAATCTTAACGAAAAGAGCCGGCAGCGGCGCCATTTAATACAATGGATTTTACCTTGTAAGAAAACGTTATCGTCCGAATCTCATCGAATTGACTGTTGGTTCAAAGTGCGACTCAATTGTTCTTGGTGGAAATGAAAATGGTTTGGTTGATTATCTATTTCAAACTAATAGCAAATAAGTAAGTGTCGTTGAGTAAAGTATAAGCTTAAGGATTAGACTAAAAATAACGAAATAAAAATAAATGCTTGAAAACTTAAAGGCAATATTAGAAAAATACTTCAACTCTTAATAAAACTAACACTTGGAAATTTTGTAAAAATAATAAACTACACAAACCCAAATCAGAATATAGGTGAAAGTCACTAATCGGAATATGCAAAATACACCCGTCGGAATGTTTGGTCGGAATAAGGTAATCGGAATAACAAAAATACCCTTGGTCGGAATATGGCTGCAATCGGAATGTATGGAGGACACCAATCGGAATAACATAAAAAAGAAATGGATCGGAATGATGTAAATTGGGGCTATCGGAATAATAACAAAACCATCCTAATCGGAATATATGAACGAGACTCAATCGGAATATCACTCAAAGCCCACGATCGGAATGTGACAACAAGACCCAATCGGAATATTAGAAGACACCCCCAATCGGAATAACTAAAACCCTTTTCCGATTTGACAATCGGAAAGAGGGGGATGGTGGTGGTTGGAAAGCTGCGATCGAAAAGGGGTTTAGACCCTTTCCGATTTATATGGGATTCGAAATAAGCTAAGTGAAAAGCTATAATGATAAGCTCACACCAAAACTAGAACGAATCAAAAGTGAAATATACTAAATAAGCACAAATAAGAACTTTTTCAACTTAAGATAAGCAATCTTATAAATCAAACTATAAAAAGATGAACTTTTTAAGAAAACTTTTGATAAGTAAATAAGCTAAACATAAAAATAAGCCAATAAGCACAAAGATCTCAAAGCTTATTCGTATGAAAACTTAAGTAGGCATAAAAAGATTAACTTTTTAAGCACGAAATCATTAAGAACAACACGGATCAAATGAAATTCGCACCAAAATCAATCTAAAATCAAAGAAAGGTAGAATGAGCTGAAAGATTAAAAGCTTAACTAGAACTTGATTAATGAAATCAACAATACACAAATGTTTAATCTTGAAAGATTAAAAGAAAGAAAGATGAAAACTTAGTGAGAGAAAGTGGAGAACTTTCTCTCTCTAAAAACTAGAAAGAAAAATGAAAAAAAATGAAAACTAAAACTAAAAGACTAACTACTCTCCTAATGTGTATTAGGAGGGTATTTATAGGGAAAAATGGGAAGGAGTGCATGTGTTGCCTCTTCTTTCTTTCTTTCTTCACGTCTTCTCGACTCGATTTAATTCTTTGTCTTTTCTCGACGTCGTCTCGGGATTTGAACTTGTCTTGATAATTTTCTTCTTTGATTTAGACTTGAGTTCTTCGACTTCATTAAACTTCCGTCTTTAGACTTTTTCTTCGATAAATCTTCAGAATAGGTCTTGGACTTCCGTTCTTTTTGCACTCTTGATCTTTTGACTTCATCTTTTCCTATTTTCTTCGATAAAAGCCCGTGAAAGCCCGTGTTTTCTTTCCTTTTCATCTTTTGGTCCTAAAACACAATAAAAACAAAAACGACGCATAATTCCGACTTTTACGACATAAAATACACGTTTTGGTCTTGTTATTATTAGAAATGAGTGGTAAAAGGATAAGTGTTTTCACACTTATTAGATGGACACAATAGTAACCAAATCCGTTTTTCAAAATATCTCAGCCCGTCTGACCTAACCACAAAAAGAGGTTTCAATAGTCTCCCCAGATTCTCAGCACCAACATTTTCTTTCATTAATCCCTTCTGTTGAGCCTTCAATATTGTTTCGGTCAAATCAACACCCTCAGTCATCACTAATGCTATGACTCTCAAAGGTTTCTCTCTATCCTTCCTACTAAGTGCATCCGCTACAACGTTCGCCTTGCCAGGATGGTAGCGAATCTCGCAGTCATAGTCACTCAGTAGTTCCACCCATCTCCTTTGTCTCATATTCAACTCTTTTTGGTCTAAAATGTGCTGCAAACTCTTGTGGTCAGTGAACACAACACACTTCGCCCCATACAAGTAGTGTCTCCACAACTTAAGCGCAAAAACTACAGCTCCCAATTCCAAATCATGCGTAGTGTAGTTTTCTTTATTCTTCCTCAATTGTCTTGACGCGTAAGCAATCACCTTCTCACACTGCATCAACACAGGTCCATAACCCTTACGAGATGCGTCACAATACACCATGAAGTCTTTGATTCCTTCTGGCAATGACAATATCGGAGCAGAACACAATTTGTCCTTAAGTGTTTTGAAAGCGAATTCCTCATCATCTCCCCATTCATACACCCGATTCTTCTCAGTAAGCTTTGTCAATGTCTTCGCAATCAATGAAAATCCTTTGATGAATCTCCGATAATACCCAACTAAGCCAAGGAATTGTCGAACTTCAGTCGGCGTTGTCGGTGCCGACCACTCCTTGATTGCCTCGACTTTGGCAGGATCCACGCGAACTCCTTTGCTATCAATTACGTGCCCAAGGAATTGTACAGATTCTAACCAAAACTCACACTTTGAGAATCTCCCATACAGCTTCTCTTTCTTTAGCAGATCCAATATCTTCCTCAAGTGCTTCTTGTGTTCTTCCTTACTTTTGGAGTAAATAAGAATATCATCGATGAATACAATGACAAACTTATCTATATACGGCTTGCATACTCGATTCATAAGGTCCATGAATACTGCAGGCGCGTTTGTTAGCCCAAAAGGCATCACTCGGAATTCAAAGTGCCCATACCGCGTACGAAAGGCAGTAATAGGGATATCCTCCTCTCTCACACGCAGTTGATGATACCCTGATCTCAAGTCGATCTTTGAGTACACACAGGAACCTTGCAATTAATCAAACAAATCGTCAATCCTCGGCAATGGATACTGATTCTTAACCGTCAACTTGTTGAGCTCTCTATAGTCGATACACATCCGAAACGACCCATCTTTCTTCTTCACAAACAACATTGGCGCTCCCCATGGTGATGAGCTCGGTCGAATAAATCCCTTATCCATCAACTCTTTCAATTGATCCGATAACTCCTTCAACTCTGATGGTGCTAATCGATAGGGTGCACGAGCAACTAGTGCAGCTCCCGACATCAAATCGATTCGAAATTCGACTTCACGGGTGGGCGGTAAACCCGGCAACTCATCAGGAAAAACTTCTGGATATTCTCGAATTACATGTACCTCTTCTAACTTTGCCTCTAAGTCACCGTCACTAGAAACTTGTGCCAGAAACACATCACATCCATCTTCTACATACCTCATCATTTTCAAGCAAGATATCACTTTCAAACGAGAGGTGCATTCATCTCCCTTCACAGTCAAAACCCTATTCCTCAACGGGATTTGAACTAATCTTTCTCCACAAACGATCACGGCACTATGCGCCATTAGCCAATCCATTCCAACGATCACATCGAACGATCCTAGCTCTATGGGCATTAAGTCGATATCAAAAGCGTAATTCCCTAACTTCAAGGTACACCCTTTTAGTATAGAATTTGTACTAACGATCTTCCCATCGGCTAATTCCACGTTATAATCAGTCGTTAGCATTACCGGTTCTCTATTGATATGACGACTAAATTTTATATCTATGAAGCTCTTGTCGGAACCAGAATCAAACAATATACTAGCATAACAAGCGTCAAGCAGAAACGTACCGGTAACCACATTTGGGCCTTGCGGTTTATCAGCAGTCCCTACTCGATACACAGCAGCAGCATTATTTCCTCCTTGCCTATTTCCAGCCTTCGGGCAGTTCCCCTGCTTATGCCCTCTTTCTCCACACCCAAAGCAAACCATCACCTTCGTGGCATTTGCCCCAGTAGCCACCCCTTTAGCTCAGCAATCTGCAATTCTATGACCCGCTTTTCCGCACTTGCCATACGCAGGTGGGCAATTCCCTACATGGTACAAATTACATCGACCACAATGGGGATTCACCTTAGCTCCTCTAGGGTTAGGGACAACCCTCATCCCATCATTTCTTCTCTGGTTGAACTGCTCGTTGCGGTTCTGACCTTGGTTGTTACGGTTTCCTCCATGATTTTGACCTTGGGATTGATTACCCTGAGCTGCCTCCCACTTTCTCTTGTTCCCTTCGGCGATGTAGTCCTTCTTATCTTGCAGCTTGACATCCATTAGCGCGTGAGCCATTTGGACTACTTCATCGAATGACCCAGGCTTGGATGAAGTTGTCTCACCCTTGATATTGCTTGACAAACCCTTGATGTACTGCTTCATTTTCTTGTGATCATCAGCAAAGGCATCGGGACGCAAAAGGCTCAATTCATTAAACCTCCTTGTATACGCTGTAATGTCATTGTTCCTCATAGACAAATGCTTTAACTCATCTTCTAGTTGACCCAGCTCCTCTTCGGGACAGAACTTTTTGGTCAAGAGAGCCTTGGTAGCAGTCCAAGTCCTCGCATTTGCTACCGCTAATCCGACAGTGGCTACTTGATTATTCCACCAACTTAAGGCGTCATCGAGAAAAGTGGCAGCTGCAAACTTGACTTTATTTGCCTCTGAACATCCGCTAATCTCAAAAGTACTTTCGATCTTCTCCAACCACCTTCGGAGTTCTAGGGCTCCGCCAGTTCCACGAAACTGTGTGGGACCGCATTTCATAAAACCAGCATAAGTACACTCCCTCGGGGCTTGCTGTCTTCCTGCATTTCCACCTTGATCTGGGTTTCGGTTTGCACGATCCGCTTCGAGTGCATTTGCAATTGCTTCTTGAATCATTGTGTTCACACGGTTAGCTGTTAGCTTTGGAGGCATGGTGAATTCTCAAGTACACCTCTCTGCAAAGACAGGGAAAATAGAAAAAACAAAGTAAGTATACACATCAAGATTAAGATGGATTTCTCTTTCAAGACATAATATAAGTACAACAACACATCACTACAAGGTTACTAATATTCATCAATTCACATCACAAAAGAGCAAATTAAAGACATATCATAGATTATGAAAGGTAAACATGGATTGCATTGATAAATCAACCAAAAAAAGTGACAAGTAATGCCACTACAACCATACACCATCAAACTTAAGTCATCAAGTTTTTCATCACAATACCATCATACAGGAGTCTAAAATAGTTCGATTACAACGATCAAAGATAAAATAAAATACAAGCAACTAGTTACGTGGTGATCCACACGACCTCTTGAATGGTGGTTCTTCTTCATCCTCCTCGGGCTCTTCATCACTGTCTTCCTCGTCCTCGTCCATCTTCCTCTTTCCTTTATCATTCGGCCCACACTCAGTTACCTTCTTTGTCCCAGAAGTAGATCCACACTCCACTGCTACCTGAATCCCTAAAGTGATACACACACCCCTGGCGGGTGGCTGGACCATAAAATCATTAGCCTCCATCTCCGAGTCATTTATAAATCTCCAATCTTGTGGCAGGGATGCTCTAACACGATGCTCCCAACTTTGCATCCTAGCCAACCTCGCCTGATCCTCCCTAACTTGCTCAAGACCAGCACTCAGGTTTGCTATCATCGATCTTAAACTATTAATATCACTCTTATTTGCCACTCCATCAAATTCAATCCTTGCAGTTCTTGCCAACAACCTCTGATGTGCCCTCTCATTCTCGTCGAACCTTTTGATTACTCTAGTTTCCACCACGTACCGCTCGTACATCGACCTATCCATTCTTCTCAAACGATTCTCAGGATCCCAATAGTTTCTTGGCCTCGGAAAATAGACCTTCGCCACATTTTCATTAATAGAACGCGATCTAGATGCATTGCTGGATTCCGCACCAAACTCATTACTCACTCGAGTAAACCGCGGCACCGTCCTCAGGTAATCCTTACAATTGTCCATCGGGGAACGAACGGGTTGCTGATCATATCGGCCTGTCGGAGGCACTTCATATCCCTTCGGTGATATTGGAGATTGAACTAATTCGGGCTCGGTCTGACCAATGACATTTGCTGGAATTCCATCATCCACCGGATCCTCTTCCTCGGAATCCTCTCCACCATCGTCACTAACACTGAAGTTGTCCACATCACTTTCATCACTTTCATTTGTCGGCTCTATCGCTTCTTCTTGAGCTATCCATCCATTGTCACCATTTGGCGGGTTCGGAGGAAACGGTCCCCCTTCGTGTCCAACGACGTATTCGTCTCCATTTCCGTTAGGCGCTACCTCGGCCATTCCTGCAAATAACAGAGAATTTTGGAGGGTACGTAAGATTACTATACAATATTTATAAATACATGCATGCAAATGCAATGCAAAGGTGGTACACATGCCCAAAATGCGATAATATGATGCTCATGCATATGTAATACAAGAATTACAGTATCGAGTACTCCACGTACAATTTCAACGTTTACATATAGTAGTTCAATATCTACGTAATAAATACCCACATATATTACTTCAACTCAAAGGTATACATCTATACCATCAATACTAAAATAAACCTTACCGGAGCCATGCATGATAGTTGTGTGCTTGGACGATTTCTTACGACACCAAAATTATAGTTTAGGAATTTCAAAACGACCTAGTTCTCTATAACTCTTGGCTCTGATACCAATCTCTAACACCCCCACAAATGCTATGCGCAGCGGAACTACAACATTTGGGTGCTAGGCAGTTATCATCGCACACAAGATATATCAAACGACTCAAAGAGACGTAAAATTTTTAACATAAATTAAGCATTGTTAAAAACATACATGTCTACGGTTTTCCAAACCCAAGATGATACAACACAGAGTTAGCGTTTTGGTCCCCACGAATCTCAACCCCAAAAGATAAAATTTTGTTAACATGACAGAAAATTTAAAATGTCCAACTTAAATATGGGTGGAAAAACAAGTAGACGCCAAGCCACACACAACTCCCATCCAATGCATGCTCCAAGCTATACTTCATCGGTTACCTGAAACACGTGCTAAATTGGGTCAACATATAATGTTGAGTGGAATTCATAGGTTTTATAATCTCATTTTGAACATATGTGTTATAAAAATCATTCACGATCATTCATAGAATTGTCGATCAAACAATCTATTTTCAAGGTTATGAAAATTGTGTTTAAGCTCATGACACTAATTCGTTAACTCAATCACCCGCGTAATAATTACCGGCGTGATTAAGATGAAACCATTGCCCCTTCTAAAGGCATCAGTTGCAATTATACCTTATCTCTTATCACAAGTTATCCGTCCGCAGGGGGTACTCAACGTACTAGCCCTCGTCTCGGATAGGATCGTCAACCCCATAGTACTATCAATTGTATAAGCGGCTATTTTCAATCCACACAAGGATTAAACAATAGTTAATAGTTCATGAATATAGGGTCTTTTTCAACTAGGTACTCAACATAATTTTAAGGCAACATTCGGGTCCAACAATCATTCATGACATACATTCATTTTAGAAAACTAGCATGCATCTCCCTCGCGGGTAAAAACAATTTAAAGTAGTAATAAGCGAGGCTACAAATTCACACCTTATGTATATAGAGTAGTCGACGATTTCGAGTGACGATCACTGACGATGATGAGGATGCCCGAGGTTTTCAACACCTAACAAACAATAACGCGTAATGAGTAAATCTCATTTACAAACTTTAAGTACTGTATAATATATACATATTAGTCAATTGTGATAATTACAAACTCACGCCAAAACCAAACGAATAATTGTTACTAGTTATATACTATTCTTCTACGTTATTAACGTTATTACCCTTTTTACGTTTTTCGCCGATACTTACCAAAAGTATGGGCTGTTTTCCTAGACTTAAACCCTTTTATAAAGTTTGAGAAAATCCTAAAAAATACCTTAAGACCTGTAGAAAACCCATTTTTAATCCCATTAAAAGTTTTCACTTTTATGACCCGTTACTCAACACATTACTAAACATACGTTTTTCGGACTGATTTTGCACATTGACCATGTTGGACTTGTTTGACCCATTTAAAATATACCATTGACCCATTTAACACCTAAGTCTAATAATAGACTCACAAATACAGGTTTGAGACCAAAAATCAACCTTTAATCAATTACCAAACTATATCTATGGTCCCCGGGATTTGACCCAAAACCAAACATAATTTCGGATTATGTAGGTTCTCATCTCCCGGTACACGTATTTTCAAAACATCATAACTTTTGACTCGTTAGGAGTCGTAAGCTCTTTCTTATACCAAATCGAAGCTAAGACGACGCTCTACAACTATATCCTAGTCTCATGACCTGTTTAAAAAATCAAATTTATGAAAACAAGCCCAAACAATCTGCCTAAATTTACCCTTCTCAAAATCAACCCAACACTCGTTTCCAAACCATTTTATCGACACCTAACCTCAACTTAATCACTCCTAACCATGACTAACCATCCTAATCAGTCCTTAACCCATAAAATACCAAATCCATCCTAAAACCCATTCACCAAATCAAACATGCAATGAGGTTTACCCATTCTAAAACATCTAAAAACATGAATTAAACACAAAACCCACAAGTAAAACATCAAACACCATGATCCACCAAACACCCCCATTTGGCCGTGGGGTGTGGGTGATCAAAACACCCCAACCAAATTGATTTTGGTTGGTTTGTTGGGTGATTATCCATCTACTATACCCCAATTAAACATGCATGAACTCAATTAACATCAAAACAAATTTTTGAAAAACCCATTTGATTCTTGAAAAATTTTATGAATGCATGTTGGATTAAAGCATATCAAAACACTTGGAATGATTAAACTAGATGTGGTCTAACCTTGGTTTTAATTAAAACAAGCTAGAAAATTTTTTTTGGTGGTGGTATGGTGGTGTTTGGCCGTCGGCCTAAAGAGAGAAAAGAGAGAGAGTGAAGAAAATTTTTAGTGTGTTTTGTGTTGTGTGTGTGTGTTGTTTCCCTTTTGTGAAATTTGGAGGGCCTTGGGTGCAATAATGGCATTCTTTTCGCCTTGAATGAAAACGACCTCAAATGTTTGCGGGAATGATTCACTAGTCGACTTGGGAAATTTTGCGGGAGTCGGGGGTCATCCCGAACACTCCAAAATACTTTTAGGACAATTTAAATATACCCGGAAACCAATAAAACGCACCCGACTCGACTTAACACGAACCGAAAGTAAAATCCTCGAAAAAGTATAATATCGATAAAACGACAATAAACATAGAAATTTGGGCATCCATCGGGATCGTAGTCGTCATCGTTCTTCTTAAATCGTCAATCATCAAGATTACGACCTCAAACATTGGTTTCAACCAAAACGATAGAATATATAGTAAATAAAATTTCTTAAAATTTTCAAAAATAGGCATAATTTAGGGTAAGATAAGTGACCTCGGTTTCTGGGTATCACATCGACCCCTCCTTAAAGAGAGTGACGTCCCGGCGCTCGCCTCTTCTTATACTCACATTTCGTGCCGCTGGAACAGATGAGGATATCTCTCCTTGAAAAAGTCCTCACGTTACCAAGTGTATTCCGGTCCACGCCTAGAATTCCATCGAAACTTCACAATGGGAATTCTACTATGCTTCAGCCTCTTGACCTCTCGGTCCATAATTTCCACGGGTTCCTCCACGAAATACATTTTATCGTCCAGTTGAATCTCGTCCAAAGGAATCACCAATTCCTTATCCGCCAAACTCTTCTTCAGATTTGATACGTGAAACGTGTCGTGAATAGCACTAAGCTCATTCGGCAATTCTAACTTATATGCTACCGGTCCAATTCGTTTAACAATATTGAATGGTCCAATATACCTCGGACTCAACTTTCCTTTCTTCCCAAAACGAATCACACCCTTCCACGGCGAAACCTTAAGCATAACCATGTCTCCGACCTCAAATTTCAACGGGTTTCTTCTATTATCAGCATAACTCTTCTGTCGGCTCCTTGCAGCAAGTAAACGGTTCTTAATTTACACAATCTTCTCTGTGGTCTCCAAAACCATTTCGGGTCCAGTCAGCTGACTCTCTCCTACTTCACTCCAACACACAGGAGATCTACACTTCCTTCCATACAACGATTCGAATGGTGCAGCCTTGATGCTCGCATGATAACTATTATTATACGAAAACTCCACTAAAGGTAAGTGGCGTTCCCAACTTCCTCCAAAATCAATCACGCATGCTCGGAGCATGTCCTCCATCGTCTGAATAGTTCGTTCACTTTGGCCATCAGTCTCAGGGTGATAGGTCGTGCTCAGACTCAATTCAGTGCCCATCGCACGTTGAAGAGATTTCCAAAATTCCGAAGTAAACCTACTATCGCGATCCGAAATGATCGATAAAGGTACACCATGTCTGCAAACAATCTCCTTCACGTACACACTGGAAAGTTTCTCCATTTTGTCCGTCTTCTTCATAGGTAAGAAGTGAGCAGATTTTGTCAATCTATCCACTATTACCCAAATCATATCACATCCACTTGGAGTTCTAGGTAAACCCGTCACGAAATCCATAACGATCCTCTCCCATTTCCACTCTGGGATCTCTGGTTGTACCAACAGCCCAGACGGTTTCTTATGTTCGGCTTTAACCTTCGCACAAGTCAAACACTTACTAACGTAACGAGCAATCTCCGCCTTCATATTCGGCCACCAGTAGACTTTCTTCAGGTCATGATACATCTTATCCGCTCCAGGATGTATCGAGTACTTCGACTTATAAGACTCGTTCATAACCAAATCTCGTACTCCAGGCATTCCTTCCTCGGATGGACACAACGGTAACCAAATCCGATTTTCAAAATATCTCAGCCCGTCTGACCTATACTGTTAGTGCAAACATTACGATGCTTTGTCGATATAATCTCTTTGTGTTTTGTTGATGACAAACGTATAATTCGCAATACATTATGTAAAATGTTAAGGTACTCGTAATCACTCAAGAATACATTTGTATACTTCTCTCGACACCTTCAAGACCGCATTCTGCATGAATCACTCAAGGTATGTACAAACATGTCATTAACCTAACTAAGTGAACAAGGATTAATATTTTCTTAAAACTCACATTTTAATCAAATGTGACAAAAGATTTTAATTAACTTTATTTTTAAGAAAATGTTTTATTAAAAAGAAAATGGAAATTTGAATTTGGCATATTCCATATGCCAAAGGAATATCCTTTGAGGGTATAAACTATCCCAGATGGCATATCCCCACTAAAGGACAAATCTGCACGGACTCCGACGCGGAGGTTCCTTAAAGGAACCCGCGGTTCCTTATTGATAAGGTACCGCGGGTAGAGATAAGGAACCGCGAGTGTTTTTGACCGTTGCAATGTTGTCCTATAAATAGTGGATCATTTCCAGGTTTTCTTTCAACCCTTTTTGCACAGTTTCTTTCAAAAACCGTCTTAGATCCTTGATTATTTAGTTTTGATTAATCTTGTTTAAGATGTGATTCAATCTTCAATCTCCTCATCCTCACAAGTGCAAAGAGAAGAACACTATCATTACCATGATGTGTTGGGTTCACTACATGATGAAGATTGATGAGATGGCATTTATACATGATCTCATCGTTCTTTTTGGGCTTTAAATGCACTAAAATGTCATAAAATACCATATATATGCTTGTGTTTGTTTACTTGTGTGTTTTAGGTATGGATATCGTGAAAAAGACAAAAGATCACAAGATACAAGGAAAAACGAACACGAGAAACGAAGACGTACAATGAACCGGGCCCTAATCATGGAAATTTTCATCAAATACCCTTGAAGACTTGAAGACAAAACTAGATTGATCCTTATTATATGAAGAAATGACACTTAAAACCCTTGTATATTGATAATTACAAGTTTGGTCCCTTAAGTTTGTCAAAATTGCAAAAAGGTCCTTCAACTTTGAAGAAGTGGCAAGATTAGTCCCTCAACAATCTCAAATTGCCAATTATGGTCCCTCATGAAGTGAAAGACACATTGAAGACCTTTGAAGATCAACTTTGTCCAAGAACAGCCCTTGATTTATCTCAAAATGGCAAAAATCATCCTTGATAAGCTTTTGCCAAAAGTTGGTGCCAAAAATGACAAGTTGGGAAAGATAATTACAAAGGGAAATCATGTTTCTAGGGCTGGAACTTCATTTGCCAAAAATATCAAAACATAAGGACCAAAAGAGTCAAAGTGGAAAGATTCAAACATAAACTGGCGGTTAACATATTACTTCCCCCAAATTAGGATCAAATGAACTTACTGTTCATCTTTTACCAGCCCAGTTTTCACTCCCACTTTTACTTGGGTAAAACCCAATTAAACTCACACACGTGTAATTCCCACATACCCAAACCCATCCCACGCACAAGAAACCCTTTCCCACGCCTGTGGTCCCAAACCCCCAATTCCCTCTCATCCAATAGCATCATTCCTTTGTCCCCAAGGAAATGACGTGTCCACAATGAACGTCCAAGATGAAAGGCTTCCTCCCAACGCAAAATTAGAAGGCCAAGATCAAAAATTGGACAATTCACCTCAAAAACGTCCAAGGGTATTATTGAGATTTTCTAGTTTAGGGTTTTGTAATTTTAGCTTTCTAGTATCTTCTTAGGTCTCTATATAAGGAGCTCACAGAATGTGTGAAGCCCTTGTTCCAGTTTCAAGGCTTGCACTTGTAATTCCTTTTTAATAAATAAAAGTTTGGTTTTTGATTTAAATCAATTATAATTCCTTTTTGTTTTTAAAAGTTGTGTGTTGTGAAGCTTGACTCTGAGTTCCAATTTTCATATTTGGTTGATTAATTTTGAGTTTCAAAATTAGATTAAGGTTTTCTGAAAATCTGATAATTTTGGAAGAAATTTGTTCAATGTTTTGGTGTTTAAGAAGGTAAGTTAAATTGGTGATTAAAAGAGTTATAGAGACGTTTTAAGAGAGTTTGAAAAAGTTTGGAAGAATTTTTAAGAAGTAAGAAATAGAAAACAGAAAGACAGTATACTGTTTATACTTGTATTTGTGTTTTCTTTTGGATTTGTTCTTAAACAGGTGTACAAGGTGGTTGATACTGTTTCAGCACCAGCCCGGGCTGGTAGGGAGGAGGATTTACATCCTCTAGGGTCTTGGATGTAAGACCCTAAGGTATTCCCTTTTCCTTTGTTAAAATTTCAGAAAATTGAAGTATTGTGTGATCTTATTTGTTAAGTGGTGCTTAAGTGTGTTTTGATTGCTTGATTCATGTTCTTTTGTGATTGTATGCATGATACATGATCTTTGGAACCAGTTTGAAAAGGATTAGAGAGTTTTGGTTTGATAATTTTGGTTTACAAGTTTTTATAGGGTGTTTGGCAATAGGTTTAAGCAGGGTAGATTGCTTGAATTGTGCTTTAAATTGTTGATAGAAGGTTTGGAATAGGTCAAGCTAGGTTAGTAGTTAATTGGTGATTAGTTTAGAAGGTTTTGAAAAAAAGTTTGTGTAGGTTAAAGGAAAAAGTTAGACTTAAAACTTGCTAAGCCATAACTGCTTGATTTTTCATGGATTCATAAGCTTTGGTCTTGATTTCTATTGAGATTTAGGTTAGAGGTGTTATTGAATCTGTTTGAGTATCATTTGGGGAGTTTGTGTGCAAATTTTGGTCACTTGAATCTCAATAGATAGCAAGTAATCTGCTCAAAATGAGTCCACTGTCCTAGAAACATTACAGAAACTTGCATAGGCCTGTGTATGCTTTGTTTTTGAGTATTTGCTTGCTAAGTGTTGATCTTTCTTGCTTGATTTGACTTCTTGTGCTCAAAAGAGCACAAGAGTGCCCATCCTGTCCACAATAATCACACCAAATAAGCATTAGCCAGGCTCATCTTGGCTAAAATCCTTAAGCAAAGGCAAAAAGTTAACCTGCTAAGTGTTCAACTAAACCTGTTCACGTTTTTGGAATCAATCTTGGTTAAATCTTGGCTAAAAGGAAAGTGAATTGTGTTTACTAGTCATACAAGTGTCAGTTTGGTTTGGAAAAAGTTTAAAATAAAAAAAAAAAAAAAAAAAAAAAGAGCAAAAGGGGGGTTTCAAGACTCGAACCCACAATCCCCACGTTCACACACACACAACACTACCACTGCGCCCTAGGGTCTTTGACTGCTAGGGTGTGGTTTTGTTTTATACTTAACCACGTTTTCATTTCCTTTGCTTATTTAAAAGCCGTAGGGTTTTCAGCTATTTATAGCTTATTGGTTAAGCATTTTCACGTTTTTCTATTTTTCCTAGGTTATTATTAGCTTAATAGATTTTTCTAGCTACTTTTTATAATTTTCCCATTAATAGTTTATTTATTAGAATTTAATTAATAGACGTTTTTTATTAAATCATTAAAAAAATACCAAAAAGATTTTAAATTTTTAGGAAAAATAGTTTTTAGCTTTTTAAATATATTTTTGAGGTTTACATCAAGTTTTGGTTTTAAAAACTTTAATTTTTAATTTTATAATATTTTAAGGTTTTTAATAAACTTTAAAGATTTTTATAAAATTAATAAAAAAGGTTTAGAAGCTCTAATTTGTGTTTTTCTCTTAATTATATTATTTAGGATTTTTAGAAATTTTTTATTTCAAATTTTAGAAACTTTTCATTTTTAGTATTATTTTATTATTATTTTAATATTAATTTTTCAAAATTTTATTTTTCTTTCTTTTTCATTTTTTTTAATTTCTTTATCATTAATTAGGATCATTTCCATTTTTAGAATATTTTTATAACTTTTAGATTTATTTTTATAATTATTTTAAGTTTAATTAAGTTTTAATCATTTTTAATCATTTTTAGAGTTTTAAAAATAGTTTTAATAGCCTTTAATTTTTAGAAAATTACTTTTTAGTCTTCTAATAATATAAGTTAAGTAATTATTCAATAAAATCATATTTTAGACATTTGAATTAGTTAAATTTAATTTTAGGGCTTTAATTAGCATTTAAAATTAATTATTTAATTAATAAAAGGTTTTAAAATATCTTTGTTGGATTTTTGTCTTTATTTATATTATTTTAGACTTGTTTTAGTCTTTTTAATCTTTTCTTGATTTTGTTTTTGGTTTTAGATAATTTTTAATTTTTGTGGTTTTTCTACGGTTTTACGTTTTCGTCGTAGTTTAATTTTCACGTAACCGTCTTTCATCTTCTCATCCCCATTCTCTTAATATTAATCTCAAATACATACAAGTTAATTCACAACACCATACCTCCTTGGGAAACGAACTCTCTTTCTCTCATTTTATTTGATTGTGGGTCATTAGTGTTGATTTTTCCTAAAATCATCACTCGATACTTACCGCTCATATACGTTCTTTTGTTTTCCTAAACAAGAGTCGTGTTTTATCCTACAATCAAAGATCTTTCCTTCTATAGATCTAAGTTATGTTTTTAGTCTTCCTACTATGTATATGTAGAAGATCCAAGTGTTGGGTACACTTGGATGTGTTTGTAAGAGTAGAATATGCAAGTGATGGGTATCCTTGGATTAGGTGTTAGTTGTGTAGATCCAAGTTTGTTAATACTTGGATATAGTGTTAGAGTCATAGATCTAAGTGGTAAGTACTTAGATCTATAAGGTTTATGTGTTTAGGCCATAAAACACAAGGTTTGTTATGTTGGGCCATAAAACATAACTAGTGGGTAGATTAGGTTGTGTCTTGGTAGTTCTCACTAAACTCTAAAGTGATGTGGTTGTGTCTAGGTAGTTCTCACTAAACTCTAAAGTGATGTGGTTGTGTCTTGTGAGTTCTCACTTAGCTTTAAAGTGATTAGTAGTTGTGTTGTGTGAAGTTCTCACTTAGCTTCAAAGTGAAGAGTCGTGAAGATTGGTTCTAGCTTTCGATTAGAACTCGACATCTAGCCTTGTGTCGTAAAATGGTGAAGTGGGCGACGTTGTGTAGATTGGTCCTACCTAAGATTAGGACTCGACTTTTAGCTTAGAGTCGGAAATTGGATAAGCGACGTAGTGTATGGTTTCTCCACCTTAAGGAGTTTGTTGACTAGTGAAGTAACTCTCGAGTAATGTGTACTCGAGGAGTGGAGTAGGGCGAAGAGGAGCTTCGTGACCGAACCACTATAAATCATCGTGTCGGTACTTTCCTTTACATTTATGTCTTTACCTTTGTAGATGTATTTATAGTTGCATACTTGTGTTGTGTGTTGTGTGCATCTCATAATCTAAACATCTAAGTTGCGGAAAAGCTATGGCTTAGTACGTGTGTGCTTCGTGTTTAGATTATGGTCAAGTGTACATCACTTAGTCTAAACATCCTAGTTGCGGAAAAGCTTATGCTTAGTACGTGTGTGCTTAGTGTTTAGACTATTGCTTGATGTACTCTTGATTTGATGTGTTTGTGTGTTTACTTACTTGTAGTATTTATCTTTCAATCAAACACATCTCATATCTAGTCAAGCTTGATCGAGAATTTGATACAAAGGATTGTCAAAGTTTAAACATGTAATAAACACTTTCGTCCACTGTCGGTGGTTCCATAAATGGACCGGTGGTTCTTTATTGATAAGGAACCGCGGGTACACATAAGGAACCGCGCACAGTGAATTAAGCCGAAATGTTTTGAAAAACTAACTAGAAACTATTCAAGCCCCCCTTCTAGTTTCTACAATTGGTATCAGAGCGAGGTTACTCAAGATCTTTGAAGTATATTGTACTTTAAAGCTTGGATCGATCTTTGCTCTCTTTTTCAAAACAAATGGTTTTTAAAAATGAAAACGGTTTTTAAAAATAGAGACGATCTTTGTATCAAATTGTTCATGAAGAGTGGTTACTTATGACATGTGTTTCGTTGTTTCATTCGTACAAGTTTTGGTGTTAAATAAACTTTATATAATAGCTTGAATTAAATCTTTTCATGTTTGGAAGTATAAAAATCTTTTGTGTCATAATTTACTCTAAAATACGAGTTCTATGTGTCTAAAATGATTTTTTTAGAGTCCTAAGTCCTTCCAAAAAGTTACCAAATGATTTTGGCCAAAAACTCATTTTTTGTCTTCTGACTGCGGTTCTTTATTGTTCCCCGCGGATCGTTATTAATAAGGAACCGCAGTCAGTCTGACTCAGATTTTTGAAAACTTTGAAAAATCATATAAAATCAACCGTAAGTCCGTAGAAGTCGTGCCACCCGTCATTTCGAACGTAATTGAATTTTCTTTAAATTAAAAATGCTTCCAAACCTTTATCCAAACTTTAAAATTTTGATGGTTTCTAAGTTCCATACTTTGTCCAAAGTATTGAGCGTCGGTTTGTCGTAAAACTTGTGTTGTACTCTTTTCTATAAAGTTGGACATCTCTTGGTGATATATCTTTGAAAATTGATATATTTACAAAGTGTTAAACTTAAATAAATTATAAATGGGTCAAAGACTATTTTAAAATAAAATCAAGCTATGAATACTTTGTTGTATCTAACACTCAAAACATGGACGAATGCTTTTATGCGTTAAGCTAATTGTTTGTGTGTGTTATTATTATATGTAGACATTATTAAATGTTCCTTGATATTTGTAGTAGTATTGCTTATATGCCTAGTCTCTTGTGCCTTGCTTGGTATTTGTTAGTATCTAGTTTTTCCTAATTAGGATGTATGTTAGATTTCTTGCATTTTAGTTGCAACATTATGTGTGCATTGCATATAGGATTAACATCTCTTGGTTTACAAATGTTACATAAACATCTTGTACACCTCGGCATGTTCTTTAACACTTTTAGGTTTGAAAGCTTTTGGAGCTTGTCAAATCTATTGATTTGGGTCGTCTTACTCGATCATTGTGTTATTAGTTCAAGTAGATAAATGTCTCACTATAAAACATGAAACACCCTTTGAAAATCTTAGCTATTTTCTCTTAAAAGAGTGTTTGTGGGATCCTCTCCTTTATTTATTTATTTTTTGTTGATAGCATCGTGTGCACACTTCTTTCTTCAATGCTTGTCATTGTTTGTGCAAACGACTTGTTTATCATCCTCTTTTTATATATGCTCTTGTCTACTAACCTTGTTTTGTAGGACACTTCTAACCCATTTTTGTAGCTCGTCACTATTCTTGCTTTGTTGGTGTCTCAAGCAAGGGGGAGCTCATATCAAGGGGGAGCATTTGAAAGAGTTCAAGTCATTACATTTGCAATCATTCATTGAATATCTTGCTAGTAATGAATTTTGGAATCTTGAAGATAAGCATTTTATTATGCATGGAGTTAGTTAACCTATGGTGATTGAAGACTTCACTAGGATGACGCAAGCTCAATATCTTTGGATGATGGGTTTATGGTTTAGATTCTCGCCTCTCAACCGTCGACCACTAGTGATGATCTACCTTTTGGATGCAAGCTCGTGTGACATTAATTCTTCTCCTCTTCAAAGGACGTGCTATCGATGACTACCACTTTGGATGTGTGCTCTCTCGACGTTGATTCTTCTCTTCTTCAAGACGTTGACTACCTTTTTGATTCGACAAAAGGGGGAGAAGTAAGTGTAAACGAGTAACTTATGCATTTAAATATGTGTTGCGGTTTACTTGTTTGTCATCATCAAAAAGGGGGAGATTGTTAGTGCAAACATTACGATGCTTTGTCGATATAATCTCTTTGTGTTTTGTTGATGACAAACGTATAATTCGCAATACATTATGTAAAATGTTAAGGTACTCGTAATCACTCAAGAATACATTTGTATACTTCTCTCGACACCTCCAAGACCGCATTCGGCATGAATCACTCAAGGTATGTACAAACATGTCATTAACCTAACTAAGTGATCAAGGATTAATATTTTCTTAAAACTCACATTTTAATCGAATGTGACAAAAGATTTTAATTAACTTTATTTTTAAGAAAATGTTTTATTAAAAAGAAAATGGAAATTTGAATTTGGCATATTCCATATGCCAAAGGAATATCCTTTGAGGGTATAAACTACCCCAGATGTCATATCCCCACTAACGGACAAATTGCACGGACTCCGACGCGGAGGTTCCTTAAAGGAACCCGCGGTTCCTTATTGCTAAGGTACCGCGGGTAGAGATAAGGAACCGCGAGTATTTTTGACCGTTGCAAACTTGTCCTATAAATAGTGGATCATTTCCAGGTTTTCTTTCAACCCTTTTTGCACAGTTTCTTTCAAAAACCATCTTAGATCCTTGATTAGTTAGTTTTGATTAATCTTGTTTAAGATGTGATTCAATCTTCAATCTCCTCATCCTCACAAGTGCAAAGAGAAGAACACTATCATTACCATGATGTGTTGGGTTCACTACATGATGAAGATCTTTCCTTCTATAGATCTAAGTTATGTTTTTAGTCTTCCTACTATGTATATGTAGAAGATCCATGTGTTGGGTACACTTGGATGTGTTTGTAAGGGTAGAATATCCAAGTGATGGGTATCCTTGGATTAGGTGTTAGTTGTGTAGATCCAAGTTTGTTAATACTTGGATATAGTGTTAGAGTCATAGATCTAAGTGGTAAGTACTTAGATCTATATGGTTTATGTGTTTAGGCCATAAAACACAAGGTTTGTTATGTTGGGCCATAAAACATAACTAGTGGGTAGATTAGGTTTCGTCTTGGTAGTTCTCACTAAACTCTAAAGTGATGTGGTTGTGTCTAGGTAGTTCTCACTAAACTCTAAAGTGATGTGGTTGTGTCTTGTGAGTTCTCACTTAGCTTTAAAGTGATTAGTAGTTGTGTTGTGTGAAGTTCTCACTTAGCTTCAAAGTGAAGAGTCGTGAAGATTGGTTCTAGCTTTCGATTAGAACTCGACATCTAGCCTTGTGTCGTAAAATGGTGAAGTGGGCGACGTTGTGTAGATTGGTCCTACCTAAGATTAGGACTCGACTTTTAGCTTAGAGTCGGAAATTGGATAAGCGACGTAGTGTATGGTTTCTCCACCTTAAGGAGTTTGTTGACTAGTGAAGTAACTCTCGAGTAATTTGTACTCGAGGAGTGGAGTAGGGCGAAGAGGAGCTTCGTGACCGAACCACTATAAATCATCGTGTCGGTACTTTCCTTTACATTTATGTCTTTACCTTTGTAGATGTATTTATAGTTGCATACTTGTGTTGTGTGTTGTGTGCATCTCATAATCTAAACATCTAAGTTGCGGAAAAGCTATGGCTTAGTACGTGCGTGCTTCGTGTTTAGATTATGGTCAAGTGTACATCACTTAGTCTAAACATCCTAGTTGCGGAAAAGCTTATGCTTAGTACGTGTGTGCTTAGTGTTTAGACTATTGCTTGATGTACTCTTGATTTGATGTGTTTGTGTGTTTACTTACTTGTAGTATTTATCTTTCAATCAAACACATCTCATATCTAGTCAAGCTTGATCGAGAATTTGATACAAAGGATTGTCAAAGTTTAAACATGTAATAAACACTTTCGTCCACTGTCGGCGGTTCCATAAATGGACCGGCGGTTCTTTATTGATAAGGAACCGCGGGTACACATAAGGAACCGCGCACAGTGAATTAAGCCGAAATGTTTTGAAAAACTAACTAGAAACTATTCAACCCCCCCTTCTAGTTTCTACATAAACACAAAAAGAGGTTTCAACAGTCTCCCTAGATTCTCAGCACCAACATTTTCTTTCATTAATCCCTTCTCTTGAGCCTTCAATATTGTTTCGGTCAAATCAACACCCTCAGTCATCACTAATGCTCTGACTCTCAAAGGTTTCTCTCTATCCTTCCTACTAAGTGCATCCGCTACAACGTTCGCCTTACCAGGATGGTAGTGAATCTCGCAGTCATAGTCACTCAGTAGTTCCACCCATCGCCTTTGTCTCATATTCAACTCTTTTTGTTCTAAAATGTGCTGCAAACTCTTGTGGTCAGTGAACACAACACACTTCACCCCATACAAGTAGTGTCTCCACAACTTAAGCGCAAAAACTACAGCTCCCAATTCCAAATCATGCGTAGTGTAGTTTTCTTCATTCTTCCTCAATTGTCTCGACGCGTAAGCAATCACCTTCTCACGCTGCATCAACACAGCTCCACAACCTTTACGAGATGCGTCAGAATACACCATGAAGTCTTCGATTCCTTCTGGCAATGACAATATTGGAGTAGAACACAATTTGTCCTTAAGTGTTTTGAAAGCGAATTCCTCATCATCTCCCCATTCATACACCCGATTCTTCTTAGTAAGATTTGTCAATGGCTTCGCAATCAACGAAAATCCTTTGATGAATCTTCGATAATACCCAGCTAAACCAAGGAATTGTCGAACTTCAGTCGGCGTTGTCGGTGCCGACCACTCCTTGATTGCCTCGACTTTGGTAGGATCCACGCGAACTTCTTTGCTATCAATTACGTGCCCAAGGAATTGTACAGATTCTAACCAAAACTCACACTTTGAGAATTTTGCATACAGCTTCTCTTTCTTTAGCAGATCCAATATCTTCCTCAAGTGCTTCTCGTGCTCTTCCTTACTCTTGGAGTAAATAAGAATATCATCGATGAATAAAATGACAAACTTATCTAGATACGGCTTGCATACTCGATTCATAAGGTCCATGAATACTACAGGCGCGTTTGTTAGCCCAAAAGGCATCACTCGGAATTCAAAGTGCCCATACCGCGTACGAAAGGCAGTTATAGGGATATCCTCCTCTCTCACACGCAGTTGATGATACCCTGATCTTAAGTCGATCTTTGAGTACACACAGGAACCTTGCAATTGATCAAACAAATCGTCAATCCTCGGCAATGGATACCGATTCTTAACCGTCAACTTGTTGAGCTCTCTATAGTCGATACACATCCGAAACGACCCATCTTTCTTCTTCACAAACAACAATGGCGCTCCCTATGGTGATGAGCTCGGTCGAATAAATCCCTTATCCATCAACTCTTTCAATTGATCCGATAACTCCTTCAACTCTGATGGTGCTAATCGATAGGGTGCACGAGCAACTGGTGCAGCTCCCGGCATCAAATCGATTCGAAATTCGACTTCACGGGTGGGCGGTAAACCCGGCAACTCATCAGAAAAAACTTCCGGATATTCTCAAATTACAGGTACCTCTTCTAACTTTGCCTCTAAGTCACCATCACTAGAAACTTGTGCCAGAAACACATCACATCCATCTTCTACATACCTCATCATTTTCAAGCAAGATATCACTTTCAAACGAGAGGTGAATTCATCTCCCTTCACAGTCAAAACCCTATTCCTCAACGGGATTTGAACTAATCTTTCTCCACAAACGATCACGGCACTATGCGCCATTAGCCAATCCATTCCAACGATCACATCAAACGATCCTAGCTCTATGGGCATTAAGTCGATATCAAAAGCGTAATTCCCTAACTTCAAGGTACACCCTTTTAGTATAGAATTTGTACTAACGATCTTCCCATTGGCTAATTCCACGTTATAATTAGTCATTAGCATTACCGGTTCTCTAATGATATGACGACTAAATTTTATATCTACGAAGCTCTTGTCGGAACCAGAATCAAACAATATACTAGCATAACAAGCGTCAAGCAGAAATGTACCGGTAACCACATTAGGGCCTTGCGGTTTATCAGCAGTCCCTACTCGATACACAACAGCAGCATTATTTCCTCCTTGCCTATTTCCAGCCTTCGGGCAGTTCCCCTGCTTATGCCCTCTTTCTCCACACCCAAAGCAAACCATCACCTTCGTGGCATTTGCCCCAGTAGCCACCCCTTTAGCTCGGCAATCTGCAATTCTATGACCCGCTTTTCTGCACTTGCCACACGCATGTGGGCAATTCCCTATATGGTACAAATTACATCGACCACAATGGGGATTCACCTTAGCTCCTCTAGGGTTAGTGACAACCCTCATCCAATCATTTCTTCTCTGGTTGAACTGCTCGTTATGGTCCTGACCTTGGTTGTTACGGTTTCCTCCATGATTTTAACCTTGGGATTGATTACCCTGAGCTGCCTCCCACTTTCTCTTGTTCCCTTCGGCGATGTAGTCCTTCTTATCTTGCAGCTTGACATCCATTAGCTCGTGAGCCATTTGGACTGCTTCATCGAATGACCCAGGCTTGGATGAAGTTGTCTCACCCTTGATATTGCTTGACAAACCCTTGATGTACTGCTTCATTTTCTTGTGATCATCAGCAAAGGCATCGGGACACAAAAGGCTCAATTCATTAAACCTCCTTGTATACGTTGTAATGTCATTGTTCCTCAAAGACAAATGCCTTAACTCATCTTCTAGTTGACCCAGCTCCTCTTCGGGACAGAACTTTTTGGTCAAGAGAGCCTTGGTAGCAGTCCAAGTCCTCGCATTTGCTACCGCTAATCCGTCAATGGCTACTTGATTGTTCCACCAACTTAAGGCGTCATCGAGAAAAGTGGCAGCTGCAAACTTGACTTTATTTTCCTCTGAACATCCGTTAATCTCAAAAGTACTTTCGATCTTCTCCAACCACCTTCGGAGTTCTAGGGCTCCGCCAGTTCCACAAAACTACGTGGGACCGCATTTCATAAAACCAGCATAAGTACACTCCCTCGGGGCTTGCTGTCTTCCTGCATTTCCACCTTGATCTGGGTTTCGGTTTGCACGATCCGCTTCGAGTGCATTTGCAATTGCTTCTTGAATCATTGTGTTCACACGGTTAGCTGTTAGCTTTGGAGGCATGGTGAATTCTCAAGTACACCTCTCTGCAAAGACAGGGAAAATAGAAAAAACAAAGTAAGTATACACATCAAGATTAAGATGGATTTCTCTTTCAAGACATAATATAAGTACAACAACACATCACTACAAGGTTACTAATATTCATCAATTCACATCATAAAAGAGCAAATTAAAGACATATCATAGATTATGAAAGGTAAACATGGATTGCATTGATAAATCAACCAAAATCTGTGACAAGTAATGCCACTACAACCATACACCATCAAACTTAAGTCATCAAGTTTTTCATCACAATACCATCATACAGAAATCTAAAATAGTTCGATTACAACGATCAAAGATAAAATAAAATACAAGCAACTAGTCACGTGGTGATCCACACGACCTCTTGAATGGTGGTTCTTCTTCATCCTCCTCGGGCTCTTCATCACTGTCTTCCTCGTCCTCGTCCATCTTCCTCTTTCCTTTATCATTCGGCCCACACTCAGTTACCTTCGTCGTCCCAGAAGTAGATCCACACTCCACTGCTACCTGATTCCTTAAAGTGATACACACCCCCCTGGCAGGTGGCTGGACCATAAAATCATTAGCCTTCATCTCCGAGTCATCTACAAATCTCCAATCTTGTGGCAGGGATGCTCTAACACGATGCTCCCAACTTTACATCCTAGCCAACCTTGCCTGATCCTCCCTAACTTGCTCAAGACTAGCACTCAGGTTTGCTATCGTCGATCTCAAACTATTAATATCACTCTTATTTGCCACTCCATCAAATTCAATCCTTGCAGTTCTTGCCAACAACCTCTTATGTGCCCTCTCATTCTCGTCGAACCTTTTGATTACTCTAGTTTCCACCACGTACCGCTCGTTCATCGACCTATCCATTCTTCTCAAACGATTCTCAGGATCCCAATAGTTTCTTGGCCTCGAAAAATAGACCTTCGCCACATTTTCATGAATAGAACGCGATCTAGATGCATTGTTGGATTCCACACCAAACTCATTACTCGCTCGAGTAAACCCCGACACCGTCCTCAGGTAATCCTTACATTTATCCATCGGGGAACGAACGGGTTGCTGATCATATCGGCCTGTCGGAGGCACTTCATATCCCTTCGGTGAATTTGGAGATTGAACTAATTCGGGCTCGGTCTGACCGACGGCATTTGCTGGAATTCCATCATCCACCGGATCCTCTTCCTCGGAATCCTCTCCACCATCGTCACTAACACTGAATTTGTCCACATCACTTTCATCACTGTCATTTGCCGGCTCTATCGCTTCTTCTTGAGCTATCCATCCATTGTCACCATTTGGCGGGTTCGGAGGAAACGGTCCCTCTTCGTGTCCTACGACGTATTCGTCTCCATTTCCGTTAGGCGGTACCTCGGCCATTCCTGCAATAACAGAGAATTTTGGAGGGTACGTAAGATTACTATTCAATATTTTTAAATACATGCATGCAAATGCAATGCAAAGGTGGTACACATGCCCAAAATGCGATAATATGATGCTCATGCATATGTAATACAAGAATTACGGTATCGAGTACTCCACGTACAATTTCAACGTTTACATATAGTAGTTCAATATCTACGTAATAAATACCCACATATATTACTTCAACTCAAAGGTATACATCTAAACCATCAATACTAAAATAAACCTACTTAGACGATTTCTTATGACACCAAAAGTTATAGTTTAGGAATTTTCAAAACGACCTAGTTCTCTATAATTCATGGCTCTAATACCAATCTCTAACACCCCCACAAATGCTATGCGCAGCGGAACTACAACATTTGGGTGCTAGGCAGTTATCATCGTACACAAGATATATCAAACGACTCAAAGAGACGTAAAAATTTTAACATAAATTAAGCATTGTTAAAAACATACATGTGTACGGTTTTCCAAACCCAAGATGATACAACACAGAGTTAGCGTTTTGGTCCCCACGAATCTCAACCCCAAAAGATACAATTTTGTTAACATGACAGAAAATTTAAAATGTCCAAGTTAAATATGGGTGGAAAAACAAGTAGACGCCAAGCCACACACAACTCCCATCCAATGCATGCTCCAAGCTATACTTCATCGGTTCCCTAAAACACATGCTAAATTGGGTCAACAAATAATGTTGAGTGGAATTCATAGGTTTTATAATCTCATTTTGAACATATGTGTTATAAAAATCATTCACGATCATTCATAGAATTGTCGATCAAACAATCTATTTTCAAGGTTATGACAGTTGTGTTTAAGCTCATGACACTAATCCGTTAACTCAATCACCCGCGTAATAATTACCGGTGTGATTAAGATGAAACCATTGCCCCTTCTAAAGGCATCAGTTGCAATTATACCTTATCTCTTATCACAAGTTATCCGTCCGCAGGGGGTACTCAACGTACTAGCCCTCGTCTCGGATAGAGTCGTCAACCCCATATTACTATCAATTGTATAAGCGGCTATTTTCAATCCACACAAGGATTAAACAATAGTTAATAGTTCATGAAAATAGGGTCTTTTGCAACTAGGTACTCAACACAATTTTAAGGCAACATTCGGGTCCAACAATCATTCATGACATATGTTCATTTTAGAAAACTAGCATGCATCTCCCTCGCGGGTAAAAACAATTTAAAATAGTAATAAGCGAGGCTACAAATTCACACCTTATGTATATAGAGTAGTCGACGATTTCGAGTGACGATCACTGACGATGATGAGGATGCCCGGGGTTTTCAACACCTAACAAACAATAACGCGTAATGAGTAAATCTCATTTACAAACTTTAAGTATTGTATAATATATACATATTATTCAATTGTGATAATTACAAACTCACGCCAACACCAAACGAATAATTGTTACTAGTTTTATACTATTCTTCTACGTTATTAACGTTATTACCCTTTTTACGTTTTTCGCCGATACTTACCAAAAGTATGGGCTGTTTTCCTAGACTTAAACCCTTTTATAAAATTTGGGAAAATTCTCAAAAATACCTTAAGACCTGTAAAAAACCCATTTTTAATCCCATTAAAAGTTTTCACGTTTATGACCCGTTACTCAACACATTACTAAACATACGTTTTTCGGACTGATTTTGCACATTGACCATGTTGGACTTGTTTGACCCATTTAAAATATACCATTGACCCATTTAACACCTAAGTCTAATAATAGACTCACAAATGCAGGTTTGAGACCAAAAATCAACCTTTAATTAATTACCAAACTATATCTATGGTCCCCGGAATTTGACCCAAAACCAAACATAATTTCGGATTATGTAGGTTCTCATCTCCCGGTACACGTATTTTCAAAACATCATAACTTTTGACTCGTTAGGAGTCGTAAGCTCTTTCTTATAACAAATCGAAGCTAAGACGATGCTATACAACTATATCCTAGTCTCATGACCTATTTACAAAATCAAATTTATGAAAATAAGCCCAAACAATCTGCCTAAATTTACCCTTCTCAAAATCAACCCAACACTCGTTTCCAAACCATTTTATCGACACCTAACCTCAACTTAATCACTCCTAACCATGAATAACCATCCTAATCAGTCCTTAACCCATAAAATACCAAATCCATCCTAAAACCCATTCACCAAATCAAACATGCAATGAGGTTTACCCATTCTAAAACATCTAAAAACATGAATTAAACACAAAACCCACAAGTAAACATCAAACACCATGATCCACCAAACACCCCCATTTGACCGTGGGGTACCAAATTGATTTTGGTTGGTTTGTTGGGTGATTATCCATCTACTATACCCCAATTAAACATGCATGAACTCAATTAACATCAAAACAAATTTTTGAAAAACCCATTTGATTCTTGAAAAATTATATGAATGCATGTTGGATTAAAGCATATCAAAACACTTGGAATGATTAAACTAGATGTGGTCTAACCTTGGTTTTAAATAAAACAAGCTAGAAATTTTTTTGTGGTGGTGGTATGGTGGTGTTTGGCCGTCGGCCTAAAGAGAGAAAAGAGAGAGAGTGAAGAAAATTTTTAGTGTGTTTTGTGTTGTGTGTGTGTGTTGTTTCCCTTTTGTAAAATTTGGAGGGCCTTGGGTGCAATAATGGCATTCTTTTGGCCTTGAATGAAAACGACCTCAAATGTTTCTGGGAATGATTCACTAGTCGACTTGGAAAATTTTGCGGGAGTCGGGGGTCATCCCGAACACTCCAAAATACTTTTAGGACAATTTAAATGTACCCGGAAAGCAATAAAACGCACCCGACTCGACTTAACACTAACCGAAAGTAAAATCCTCGAAAAATTATAATATCGACAAAACGACAATAAACATAGAAATTTGGGCATCCATCGGGATCGTAGTCGTCATCGTTCTTCTTAAATCGTCAATCGTCAAGATTACGACCTCAAACATTGGTTTCAACCAAAACGATAGAATATATAGTAAATAAAATTTCTTAAAAATTTCAAAAATAGGCATAATTTAGGGTAAGATAAGTGACCTCGGTTTCTGGGTATCACACTTTAAATAATCCTTGTGGTGATGAAAATTCAATTTTTCTCAAGGGATACTATTTTATCTTATAAAAACAATGAGTGATCTGCAAAAGAGTGATGAAGAGTTGTTCACCAAGAACTAACTACTATATAATAGGAAATGAGCTTAGCCAATTAATCATGAGGTTCATGACCTCGATGGCGCTCAGGAATACAAAGAGAAGAATTTACAACGCAACTCAAACCGAGATGAGTGCTTGTTCAATGGTTGCTTCACTAATGCGAACATTAGGATGAAGCAATAAAAGATAGATAACATCGATACATGTAGGATTTAGCAATCAAAGGTAGTCTTTTCATGAATCACAAACAAGTCAAAATTATACCGTAACACATTACGTGTTGCCATGTCATACAATTCCAAAAACACATCCTACCAACTGATGTCTCAGTTAAGTTAGGGATTTTAAAAGATGCTAAAATGAATACTAATCTACAAGAGTCATTAGGTGTTCCACCTGTCCCGGAAGATCCAACGGTCCCAATTCAGAAGAAGATTTCTTCAATTTATTTACTAGACACTAGGCATCCTCGTTATTGGACAATTGCCTAGGAACAACCCTTAACACGAACTAACAATCATTTAAACCTTATATTTAATCACAGAACTTAACGACTTCCTCTTAAAAATCTCATATTCCATACGGGTTAAATTTTACTTTATTCAAGTTTCAACCAAATCATACTCAATGCGATATCCTACCCCATTCTCCAATACTTACAACCTTATTCTTAGACCTTTAAAGGGCAATAAAAGTTCGATATGAACAACACTTATTTTCCAATCCTATAGCTCTTTCTTTAATAGTTATCAAATGAGTCACTAATAGAAAATGACTCACACATTCAATTAGACTTCTCGGAAAGATACTAGTGGCATGAGGCTTTTGGGTAATGGTTCCAATGACAGCCTCAAGTGCAACATTCACCTTTTTGATTTGAAATTTAAGAATTGGGAGACACCGAATCATATGAAACCTATCCAGGTGGTAAGGTTTTGTCAAACTCCACTTTATAAGGAAAGATCGTCATGACATCGATATCAGATTTAATTTCGCCAATTCTTCTTCAACATCACAATCAACTAATATCAACATTTCTACAAATATCAACCATTTGTTTGGTTCATAAATATCCACAACTTGGTTTCGATCTGGAATAGCTAGAATTCCTACAGAAATAGCTTCGATTGATTTGCTAGGGGAGTTAGGGTTCCTTGTGACAATCTACGTCGTATAAATACCTCGTATAAGTATTAAAATAATTATCAAACAATCATGTAATCAAATTTCAATATATATATATATATATATATATATATATATATATATATATATATATATATATATATATATATATATATATATATAATCAAGTTATATATATATTAAATTAACACTTCTCAGTCTGGCCTTATTGGTAACTCGGGAATTCTTCGGCACCGTTATAGTCAAAAGATTTTTAGACATTTTGAGAAAAATGTTTATAGTTAAAAGATTTGGAAATGTTTTATTCAAAACCTTGGTTTTAAAAATATTTCATTCTCTATAACGAGAGCTCTGGTACCAAACTGTAACACCCCCAAATATTCATACTTTAGTTCAACGGAAGAGTCGTTGGTGTTACGGGATAACACATTACTCAAATCATAGACAACGCTTAAAATCGCGTCGTTTAATAATAAAGCATTTTCCATTCATAAATATCAAGTTACATAGGTCCCAAGTCATAGTATTTCATACAATTTTACAAAATATTTGAATGGAAATTGTTATTTAAGTGTGGGCCATAAATTCTTGTCGTCATCTCGATAATTACCTTCAAGTACCTGAGATAAAACATGTTAAAAGAAAAGGCCAGCGAAAACACCGAGTGAATTCCTAGAGTTTAATAAAAACCATTAATATATCATCGGTACATATTTATTACCGAAAATCATTTTGTACAAATCTTTGTAGTAGGCCATAAAATAGGCCAAAGTTATTTTAAGCAATTCTTAGTCGTAAACCATAATATAGGCTTCTGCCTTCAAAACCATTATACGAACCACTGTCGTAAAAACATCATACAATACGTTTTATAACGTTGTATAAAGTTTAATAAAAACCGTTATATGATAATGGTTATGTAAAACCAAAACACGAACATAATATCAATAGTAAGACCCCGTATTGCTTGTCAGGCAATATTTCGTAAATCAATGCGTATATCAGTATTTTCGATATTGGATTATTATAAGCCGCATGACATTGCTACTTTACTAAAACAAACAACGGGTAGCTAGCCTGAAACACATTTGCCCATCTAAAACAACGTGTCGTCACAATAATCACGCTCATATAAATCTTCTCATACATAAATTCGCTTACTAATCAATGTGGCACGACGGGGATCAACCGTCAAGGCGCGAACTGGGGTGATCTTCCCCAAATAGTACTATTATATGCATAAACGTCTACCAAATCCCGATAGTTCACAATTCATGTTAATGGGACTTTTAGTGACATAATCTAACTAATAATAATCCATTTCATTTCATTCATTGGGTCATATAATCATTCATCGGGTCACATAATCATTCGGGTCCATATCAATAAGCAAACAATCGGGACAACTGGTGTCCTATTTTTATTAAAAATAACATGTCATCTCCCTCGCGGGTTTATAAAGCATTTCATAAAACATTTAAAAGAGTGAGAGGCTATGAACTCACGTTGATTAGGATAGGCGATTATCAGCGATTTGGATGTACGGTACATGCTTCAATCACGGAAACCTAGACAAATAATACTCGTCTTAGACTCTTGTCCAATGACTTTATAAAAATAATAGCTATGTATATATATGATGATTTTATAAGTATGATGATGATCAAGTGGGATTTTATCTCTTCATACACATTATAGTGTTATGTGTTAGTCAAATTTAGACTAGTTATACTAGTTTCAATCCAATTCCATATTAAGGTCCAATAAGCCCATGAAATGCCCAATCAATTATATTAGTCCATTTATACTTTTAATATCATGCATATACACATATGTTGGGCCCAAGTGGGTTAAGCCCAATGAGTAAGTCCATTAGTGTTTATCCAAACTAGTTAGGTCAATAGTCCAATAAGGCTACTTTGGCCCGTTAATGTCCATAAGTTATAAAGCTCGGGTTTTATCGGTTATTACTTGTCATATGTACTTATACATCAGTAGATAAGTTATAAAAAGTTTACATTAGACGAGTCCGACCGTCTAAGTTTTAATTGACGAAAACGTTAATCTTTCGGTTTTAGCCGAAAAGACGTAAAACTTATGTATATAGTTTTATAACTTATAAAACATATCAATTAGCAATTTTATAAAATGTCCCATTTACTTATCAAAGTATATACTTATTTATAAGTAATACATAATTTAGTGGGTTTTAGGTATACATTTTATATTAGTTTTACTTGAGTGCTAATTTTATAATATATACTTTTATTTTACAAATCTGATTATGAATTTTACTTTCACCATTTTTACCATATCTTGAGTTCTACAAGGAGATAGAAGCTCATTTTTGGGCAGCACAACTACATAATATATGCTACAATTAACTCCTTTTTTAGCTACGACTCAATCATCCTCTAAATATCTCCAACAGTTCGTCCAAAACAGACTATATAGATTTGGACTTCAATAATGTTTTGATCATATCTCACTCATTTATGGATTCCATTGAGTGGCCAACTCTCACATATGTAAAAGTCATATACCTTACTGTATATTCAATAATCCAAGTCATTTCATCAAGTTATCATATAGTTCTTTACTGTTTTATACAGCCTACTATTTTAGACATGATTTTATCATCTTTTCATGTAGCTTTTAATCATTTTAACCAATTTTATCAACACCAAATCCCCACATAATATTTTGATCATCATTCATCATCATATACATATACATAAATGAAGAAAATACAAGATTACATATTCAAAATAACAAGATGATAGGAAGAGATTGATCCCTATACCAATCAAGATGATGGAAAGATGGGATTTTGATGAACAAGGCTTGGTTCCTTGTTACCAAATCTTTAACTTGGCCAATGAACTTCTTGAGATCTTCATATGCATGAATACCACCATGAATTCAGCCCTTGAACTCCATGTAAACTCCTTTATAAATGTTTGGATCGCCTCAAATCAACAAGTCTTCAAAGGGGTTTCATCTTGATCAAGTTTAAACACAAGATTTATGGTAGAAACTTGATCAAATGATGGTGTTTTGTGGTGGTGAAAGGGATGGCCATGGGAGCTAGAGAGAGAGAGAGATTGAGTTTTTTTGCATATGAGAAATGAAAGTAACTAGTTTATGTTTAGTGGTTTTGAAGTGTTTGCTAGTAGTTTAGGTAGTTTAAGGACATGTGTCCTTAGACATGTATAAAGGTGACACCTTGTGAGGTGTGTTGGCCAAGTTTGCCGCCCATGGTGAGGGGGTGGGACAAGTATAACTTGTTTCATCCCCTTATGTCACACCTCACCATGGCGGAATATGAGGCGCGACGTATGGATATCATCACAACATGGCGTGTCTATAGAGATAACTATATGAAATAAGAAATGTCATAAAATGGTGATACAAAAGTCATGACAATATCTCAACAATGCAGGAGTCTAGGTAAGTAAGTAACAGTCCTACCTCTTACCCAAGACCAACAAATAACATAACCAAAACAAACATATGTGTGCCAACAGTATCACTTATTAAATGAACAAATAAAACTAAGAAGGAACGGGGATCTCCTTCTAAATGCATTTCCTACGCTCTCCAAATCCTAGCCACTTATGTTCTCATGCTTAACCATAGTATCACCTGAAAGAGACACTAAAACACGTCAACATAAAGTTGGTGAGAGTCATAGGTTTAGACTCAAACGCCAAAATCAAACCATAAGCTGTGAATAATAACCAAATAATAACATATGGACAATGTGATACAAACATGCATTAACAACTAATATTCAAGATTAAACAACCAAACCAAATCCAAAACCAAGGCTCCCAGCCTTACCAAACACCATACTCCCATAGGCGTCCAAACACCTATGAACCAATCCCAAGGCCCCGCCTTGCCAAAATCCCCTTGGTACCAAGTCAAAACATAAAAATCAAGAATCAGCTAGCAGTTAATCACATAAGTATGCACACATAAGTCCATTACCAACACCAAACATTCACAATTTAATTTTTAAATAATCATAACAGTGTCTCTTCCATCCCATCTGGAAGTCATAAACATTTGCAAACATGGGACTATGAAACTCACCTGATTGAGCTTCTCCAAAAGTCCGCACACTAGCAAAAAGCTAACAAACCAAAAACACATAATCAAAACATGAACCAATCACTAAGACGGCTCATCAACCTATGATGGACATCTAGCCTTCTCCCATATATGACCCTCATTAATATGCTCTAAACACCCCATTATCCTTCCCTAACAAGTCCTTAACTTGGTTAAGTTTGATAACTATCCCGTTCATATTTTACACAAAACAGTCCCAATTTTAGGTCTCCAAACTATAAGTCAAACACCCACCTAAACATACCCACACTCTCTGTAAAGGGAATATTTATGCCCTTACATATGTTAGCTAACACCTCCCACTTTCCCCAACCTTAAAGCTACTGTTAAGGCCCCGATATATATATATATATATATATATATATATATATATATATATATATATATATATATATATATATATATATATATATATATATATATATATATATATATATATATATATATATATATATATATATATATATATATATATATATATATATATATATATATATATATATATATATATATATATATATATATATATATATATATATATATATATATATATATATATATATATATATATATATATATATATATATATATATATATATATATATATATATATATATATATATATATATATATATATATATATATATATATATATATACTTTTGTCACTCCAGATTTACTGATTTTAAACATACAAAAAGTTTGTTATGATTAAGGGGTCTTACCCTAAACCACAACCTTAGCCCCAATGCAGATACTTTGTATAATATATAAACCATCTCTCATGTTCGTTAGAAGATCCCAATGCAACCCTAAGTACCCCACACAATCCAAAACTTAAAAAGAAAACAGGCTGACTTCAAAACTGTTTTGACCTCCGACTGTTGTAACCTGTTTTTGACCCACTTCCCGACCTCCATTTAGTTCTCGTTTCTTGCATTGTAAAGCCACTTCAATTACCTTTTCAGGGATACTTGGATCGCAAAATAAGAGTTTGTAGAACTCCCGATATGATCAAAACAATTGACTCAAAATTCTGCCCAGTTTTTTTAAAAACGGGTTTAATTAAATTAACCTAATTAATTACCCCTAACCCCACTAATTACAAACCCTAATTTATGTAGTCATCATAATATCATTAATATAACAGTAATATACTGTTTTTATATTAAACCCTAACCTAAATCCATCATAAGATGATTAAAGAAAACATTAAAACAATTTAAATAAAAAAAGGTTATGAAGGTTTTACCTTGATATTAATGGAAGATGAAAAAAAACAATGAAACCCTAAAACCATTATGTTTGATTGTCGGTTTTAGCTTCCCAGGAGAAAAATAATGTGTTTTTTTTAATTAAAATCCTTAAATAATGTATGGAAAAGTCCTAGCCCAACATAAAGCCCAACTCCCTTTCCTTTTTCTCTTTTTTCCTTTTTTCTTTCTTTTCTTGCGTCCAAACCGACTAACACCACCCTTATTTCGTTTTTTTAATTTTATTATTAATTAATATCTTATTAATATTACATTAATTTTCCTTAATTTATTTTAGCTCCTAAAGCCTCCAAAACCTCAAAATCGTAAAACTAGTCAAATTTACGCGTTTTACCGTAAAAGACGTAAAATATACACTTTTATAAAAAATCTCAAATTTTGAAATAAACTTTATAACTAAGTCCTAAATGACTTAAAACCATCCCGAAAAATATTCATATGACTAATTACCTCTTCCGAGACCTCTAAATGCTAAACCGTAAATCATAAAAATACGATTTTATATAATACATATACGTATACGTAAAACCACTAAATAACACCATCTCATTTCATAGTCACCACCATGTGAGCTCATGAACATGAAATCATCACACATCGTTTCACCCACAAGGTACCCCGTACCAAAAACGATATCCAAACCACAATCTATACACACCAATTAGCACATAAACACGTAAAGACACGTAACTAGCACAAAATAAAACTAAGTGACGAACCTCAAAACCGCGGTTGTCACATCACTCCCTCCTAATAGAAATATCGTCCCGAGATTTACTCCTTAGGATCAAAACATACCATTAGCAAACAACTGAGGATACTTGTTCTAAACGAACTCCTCTCATTTCCACGTGAACTTTAGTTCAAGTCTCAAATTACCACATATACTAACCAACAATATTTAAAATCATTGCCAAACTCTTGACCTCACAGTCAATAAATCTCACAAATGACTCTTTGATAAAACAAAGACTCTTATTAACACAAGTCCCCAATAACCGTACATGTAAATATGCATTCTCAAACAACATTTACCAATCTTAATACATGAAATATATCATGTATACCACTCATTTCCCCCAGGTAATTCTATGCTCATAAGCTACTGGTCCGATCTTTCCAAAGATCATAAATGGACCTACAAAACTCTACATCAACTCTTCCATTTTACCAAAACATACCACCCGTTACTATGGGTGAAACTTCCTACATAACTTTATCACTAAACTATAGTGGTTTCCTCCTTTTCAACATAGCATCCCTTGTTGCTCTCATCCTTTCCACAAACACCATTACCAAATTAGTAGCCTCTTTTACCAATTCTAGTCCACAATGGGGACAACTCACCCTATCATTTCATATAGTGCCTCAAATGGCATTTTGATGAGATGGCATTTATACATGATCTCATCGTTCTTTTCGGGCTTTAAATGCCTAAAAATGTCATAAAATACCATATATATGCTTGTGTTTGTTTACTTGTGTATTTTAGGTATGGATATCGTGAAAAAAACAAAAGATCACAAGAAACAAGGAAAAATGGACACGAGAAACGAAGCCGTACAAAGAACCGGGCCCTAGTTCATAAATTATCAAACATTTACCCTTGAAGACTTAAAGATATGCAAGATTGATCCTCAAACAATGAAGAAATGACACTTAAGACCCTTTTGAATTCATAATTACAAGTTTGGTCCCTTAAGTTTGTCAAAATTGCAAAAAGGTCCTTCAACTTTGAAGAAATGGCAAGATTAGTCCCTCAACTATTTAACATTGTCAAATATGGTCCCTCATGAAGACAAACATCTATTGAAGACCTTTGAAGATCAAGAAAGTCCAAAATCAGTCCTTCAAGTATGGAAAAATGGCAAAAACAACCCTTTAAACCTTTTCACCAAAGTTTTGTGGCAAAAGTGTGAAATCCATAACTTCTACAACAAAGGGAATTCATTTTATAGGCTGAAAAACATTGTTTGCACCTTTTCCCAAAAGCCAAGGACTTAAACTGTCAAGTTTAGAAGTTTGAATCACTAAACACGCGCTAAACAAATCCTTCCCTAAGAAAACGGATCAAAACGTGTTACTGTAGCAAGTAAGAACCCAGATTTTACTTTTTACCAACAAAGGGTAAATTGCAATTAGTTGTTCCCCCGTGTAATTCACACATGCAGAAACCCATCCCAACCTTAAAACTCTCTTCTCCACTCACCAATAGACCCCACACCCAAAACCGTTTCACCCATCACATGACAATTTATTCCCCAAGGATTGCCACGTGTCAAGATCGACAACCAATACTCTTTGCTTAACTCCAAAGCTATTTTGAACGGTTTTGATCATTTTGGACAACTCATATAAAGGATTCGTCTAGAAACACTCAAGGACAATATTGGGAATTCAGTTCTAGGGTTTATGAATAGTGTTTTGTATCCATTTGCCTATAAAAGGAGACCTCAACCTGTGAGAGTCCCTTTGTTCCAGATTTTAGCTTTTAAATCATTGTAATTCCTTTTTATGAAATAAAGTTTGAATTTATGAAAATTTTGAATTATCATTTGTTATTTATAAAAGTTTGGTATCTGATAAGCTAAAGTCTGAGTTCCATTCACATGTTTTGTTGGTTTTGAAAAAAGGTTTTAATTATTAAAACACTTGTTTTCAGAAATCAAAGGTTAATCTGTTTATGATCTCACTTTTCTGTTTGTTCATCTTAGCAGCTTGGAAGTTGGTACTTGTTTTGCTAGTACCTCAGCTCAAACAATCTAGGGCCTGGATGTAGGTCTTGGAGGTTTGCATCCTTCTTCCTTTTTCATTTTTCTTTAATTTCTCTGAGTATTGGTGATTTTGCATGATTATTGTTGAATTTGTGTTTTTATGGTTGAATCTTGTTTATCTGTGCTTGTTTGATGTTATTGAAGTGATGTTAACTTGATTTGTGGGTTAAATCTGAAATATCCTTTGAAAATTTGTGAAATCAGAGAGTTAAGGGGTGTTTGGGTTAACTGCATAAGTAGGATTTGTGGAAAGTTGAGTAGCTGTTTTGTGTTATTGATTGTTGGTATCTGTTTGACTGATATACTTGATCATTTATTTGCAAGTTTTGTGGTTTGAAACACCTAAATCCATCATAGTGCTATAAAATCAGATTTACTTGGTTAAATTGGCTAGAATTTCGGGGACACCTAGATCTAAGCATAGACTAGGGTTAACAAGTGCTAGATTTTATTTAACATAACCAGGGAAGTAGGATTTGAGGCTTGAAATTGGATTTGTGGTCAATTAGATCAGCAAAGTGTGCATGAGTTCTTGTAGTTCATATCAGAAGGTGTAACCTGCTTTGATCTTGTTCCATACCTTGTTTCAGTGATTGATTTAAGTTTGTTTATGCTTAATCATAGTTTATATAGCTTGCGTATGCATCTTGTTCAATTTGGAGTGCTTATTCTAGCTTAAAACTGCTTATGTTTTCATAACTGCTTATAATCCATGTTTGTGCTAGATATGAGCATTGTTTGATTTTTCTGTGCTTATTGAGTGAACCAAAGTGTGTTTTTGTGCTTGATTGTGACTCCTTGTGATTAACTGATCACTTGGGTGCCCTTGTCTTCCAATAAAACATACAGAATCTCTCTAAAAAGCTTGGTCAAATAGTCAAAGCAATGGGAACTCCTTTCCCCTGCTGCTAGCTACTGCTAGTGTATTTTTGTGTTCAGCTTATCAATAAGCTATTATAGCTTATTTTAACCAGCAACAACTTGTATTTTGTAATAGGTGCTCATCAATTGACCCAATTGTTCATACTGGAGCATTTGGTGGGTTGACTTTAGGGTTTGACTAGAAAACCAACTTAATTGACTTTTTCATAAGTGCTTATTGGCTTATTCTGGCTTATTGGTGTTGCTTATTGGATTTTTGTTGATTGATTTGGCTTATTAAAGTCATTTGTGACATTTTGCAAGTTGAATCAAGTCCTGAGGTGCCCTAAATCTCAAACCTGACTATTTTGTCTTTTAGTGGATTTGTACTTTGCTTATTTCTGGCTTATTGAGTATGCTTTTTCAAAATTTCTTTTTATAGATCTCTTAGTATCCCAAAAGAAGGTTGTGTGTCAAATTAGAGCTTATGGCATTAGCTTATTGCTTAATGGGCTTAATGGCCCAATAAGGATAAGCTGTTTGTTTAATAAGCTGTGATAAGCTCACTTTTAGATTTTGGGCCTTTAGAGTTTTGTGTTTAGAATTAAATTTTGAGTCAGATAGTGCTTCCAAGTCATTTGGGCTATTTTGACTTTTTGGCCTAAAAAGCCCATTAAGCTTGACTGTTTTGGGTTTTGGCCCATTTGGGGGCCCAATAGAGGTATTCTGGTCATTTCACTTCCATTTTCTGTTTAATTGGGTCAAAATAAACTAGTTTGCAAGTTTTTAGATTTTTTTAGAATTTTTGGATTTTTAATATTATTTTAATATTATTTTTCAAATTTCACAATTTTGCAATTTTTATATTTTTCTTAGCTTAAATACATTAAAATAGGAATTTTGAAACTTCTAGATTAATTTTATCATCTTTAGATTAATTTTATCATCTTTAGATTAATTTTTATAAATATTCTAAGTTTTAATAGTTTTTAAATCATTTTAAAGAGTTTTTATTAGTTTAAAATTTTATAAAAATAGTTTTTAATCTTTTTAGATCATTTTAGAGGTTTACCAATTGAAAAATCTTTATTTGGGCTTTTTGATAATTAATTTGATTTTTACGGCTTTAATTAGCATTTAAAAATTAATATTTAACTAATTAAAAGGTTTGAAAAAGTTTGATCATTGGTAAACTCTTAGTTTATTTATTTTGATTTTTGGTGAATTTTTGGTAATTTTTAGAATTAATTTTTATTTTAACTTATTTTACGGTTTTACGTTAAGTCATAGTAGTAATTAATTTCACGTCTTCGTCATCCTCTTTTCTCATCCCCTTCTAACCAATATTAATCTCAAATTAATTACGAATTATTCACACACATATACCTCCTTGGGAAACGAACTTGAACTTCATTAGGGTCATTAGTGCTTGATTTTCCTAAATCATCAGTTAATACTTACCGCTCATTTACGCTCTTTTCCTAAAGAGTAGTAAAACACTGCAATCAATTTTGGCGCCGCTGCCGGGGAGGTGTGTCGTGATTAATTTGTCCTGTTGTTTTTAATATTAACCATAAATAGTATTTGTATTAGTAGAAATCTACTAATACGTATTATCGGTTTTTTTTGGTTTTTCTTGTGAAATTATTATTACTATATTGTATTAAGTATCACAATAAATACAAAATATCTCCAAAAGTGTGAAAACACAACCTTAATTGGGATTTGATCTCCTAATTATTGTATTCGAATCTCAAACAAAAAGAAAAAGGCAAAAATAGATAAGTACTTTCGTGAAGCTCGATTTTGAAAAATACGAACTATAAGGTGGGTATAAGGCGGGTATTATAAAATATACCCTATGGAAAATGGCTCTTAAGTACTTCGCGCCGCCTCGTTTCCCCGCTTGCTTGTGAGTATTTTGAGATTGAAGGCTAATCGAGGGTTTTTCCGCCCAAAGTATTATTACGTATAATATATTTGCTTGGTTTCTTTGTGATTAAACCCTCTTGAACAATTTGGTTTTCACCAAAGTTCTAAATTCATTCGAAGGCGTTCACTCCACGTGATCGTTTTCATTCCTTTGAGGCTTCTTTAATCAAGAGTTTAATTCGAGGAGAGATTTGGTAGATTGTTGTCTACGAAGATACACCAAAATCCAAAAAAATTAAAAACAATCAAAAACACAAAAAAATTGAAAATCCACAAAACACCCAAAAAGAATCTTCTTTGCTCACCTCCCATTCTTCGTGAAGTTTATGATAACTCGTAATCAAGCAAAACGAGCTCGTAAACGTCTTCAAAAGCAAGCCAAACAAGAGACGTTGATTGAAGAACAAACTCCAATTGTTGAACCTATTGTAGAACAAGAAGTCGTCATGGCTAATCGTACTATGATGGAGTTGCTACAAGTACCCACCGAGGGTTTTGGAGAGGCCATTGTGATTCCCGCTATCCTTGCGGAGAATTTCAAGATTAAGACGGGATTAATGTCGATGTTGCAAGCTAATAAGTTTAGAGGTCATGAGAAAGACAATCCGCATTACCACATTAGGAATTTTAATCGTCTCACCGCTACTAGCAAGTTTAAGGATGTTCCACATGACGCCATTAAGATGATGTTGTTTCCATACTCGTTAGATGGACCCGCAAAAATTTGGCTTGAGTAAGAACCGCCAAATTCAATTTTGACATGGGGTGATCTCGTTTCTAAGTTTGTGAACAAATTTTTTCCACCATCTAAAACAACACATTTGAAAAATTAAATTTCAAGATTTGTGCAACGAAATAATGAAAGTTTTTCAATGGCATGGGAACGCTTTAAAGAAATGTTACATGAATGTCCACACCATGATTTTTCGGAATTGCATCAAATTGATACTTTTTATAATGGGCTTAATGATCATGAACGAGATTACTTGAATGCCGCCGCGGGTGGTAATTTTTTGTGCAAAACGATCGATGAAGCTTTAAAGATTATCGAGAATAGATCTAAGGTTTATAGCCCTCGTAACACACCGAGTGTTGCCAATTTGGTTTCGTCATCGTCGTCATCGTCTCGTAGCATTAATGCCTTACATGATGAAGGTAATGAGGAAAATCATTTTTTATAGATTTGCTAATCTTATGACTCATTGGAAAGCTCAAGAGGCTTTGAATTCCGCTTCGGTTAAAGCGGTTGAAAAGAGTTGTTTGTCTTGTGGTGGAGCTCATGATCTTTCTGAGTGCATTACCGCCGGTGGTAACACTTCGAGTGCTTACGTAGCAACGAGAACTTATAACCAAAACGGCCAAGGTTCCCGCCCAAATCAAGCTCCACCAAATCAAAATGCTAATAACTATCGAAACAACAACCAAGGTGGTAATTATCAAAGCAATTCACGTAACTACAACAAGGGGAATTATCAAAGTGCTAATGGACAAGTCACTAATCAAAACCAAAACCGTGATTTTCAAAACATTACACAAGGTTTTCAAAATGCTCACACTAAAAATCTTCAAGGAGAATTTTTGGATTATGCTAAAGCTAATGATGCTAAGTTTGATAACATGCAACGTGAGATGATTAGCTTAAGATCCGAGTTGAAAAACGAGCTTAAAAACGAACTTGCTAATGAACTTAAAACTCATGCAAATAAGATGGAAGGAAATGTCCAACGTCTTCAACAAAATCAACAAAAGATGGAACAAGGACAACATGAGATTAAGCAAGAATTGTTAAAAGCGGATGCTAGGCAATCAAAATTTAAAGACCGAATGGCAAAAATGTTTGAAGCAATCATGTGTAAACCCTCTTCCTCGGGTGGTCTTCCTAGTGATACCATTGCAAACCCGAAGGGAGAAATGAAGGTTATTACTACACGAAGTGGTAAAACTTTCAAGGAACCAATCTCTCGTTCAAGTACTTCTACGGAGAAGGAAATCGAGAAAGAACCCGAGGTGATGGTCGAAAAGGAGCATATCACAAGCCCACGAAGTAACGCTCAAACCACACCTACGGTTGAACCAATACCAATCATGGAACCCGAGATTCCAAGTTCGTTGCCTAAGGTCCAACCCACACCACCCTTACCTTACCCTTTGAGACGTGACAAGGAAAAGGCACAAGAACGGAATAATTATCAATTTGAGCTTTTTATGAAAATGTTTCGTGACATACATTTTAACATAAGTTTTGCCGACGCTCTTATCATGAGGCCTCGATTCGCCGCAAAATTCAAAAGTATGCTAAACAACAAAGAGAAGTTACAACAATCGTCTAGTTGTTCATCGGTTTTTCTTAGCGGCATACCACAAAAAGTCGGTGATCCCGGTAAATTTTTGATTCCGTGTGCAATTCAAGATATGGAGGAATGCTACGCCTTGGCCGATCTTGGTGCTAGTATTAATTTAATGCCTCTTGAGATTTTCAAATCGCTTTCGATTCTGGCTCTTACTCCTTCGAACATGTCTATCGAGATGGCCGATCATTCTACGATTTTAGCATGTGGAGTAGCCGAGGACGTTTTCGTTAAAGTCGGAAAGTTTTACTATCCCGTTGACTTTATCGTTGTAGACATTCCTATCGATCAAAAAGTTCCTCTCATTTTGGGTCATTCATTTTTGGATACATCAAGAGCACTTATTGATGTTCATGCTCGAAAAATCACCCTTCGTTTCAATGAGGAAGAACTTGTCATCAATGCAACACAAAACTCCAATCTTTCTCATGTCTATTCTATTACAACTTTAAACCAAGGTGATTCAACCAATGTCGCTTGCAAAGAATTTTCGCCAAGAGTTTTAGGAAATGTCGCCAAAAACAATTTACCATTTCCTCCGCCGGTGGAGGTTATGAGTGTTAAGCCTACAAAGAAGAAACCGTCAATACTTGAATCGAAAAATCCTTCGCCTCACCTCGAACATTCATTCTTGAAAAGTGTTGATAAGTCGCCGGTTTCTATGGAAGATATTTCGGATGACGAATATGTTGACCCCGATGGGGAGGTTTTCTTTGTCGATAAACGTTTTGAGAACTTACCACCACCAAAACCAAAACGGTTTTCAAATGTGAGAATTTTTAGTGTGACTAGCATCGTCTTAGAAACACCAAATGTTTTCGACATAATCAAAAAGGGTTTTCATAAGGAGAGTTTAAAAGGTAAAAAAGGAAAAGATTTTAAATGTGATTTAATTGATTTTTCTACAAATCTAACTCCGTCATCACCACGTGTTTTGAGTGCTACAAGCTCGTATACTCCTTTTGAAGATGCTTTATGTGGTTTTAGTATGGGGCAATCCCCTTATGTTCCCTCATCCTTGTCCACCGAGGACGAGATATTCGATCCCGGAATCTATTATAAAGGGAAATCTCGGTCTTCCACCGATGCAATAAATGGAAACTACATCTATTTTCTTGTTGCGAGTCTACCTCGAGTAGCTCAAAAGTTTGTCTTACCAATTGTCCCACCCTTCTACTTCTCATCTCTTTTCTTCAAACTCTTTGAGTTTATGGCACGTGTGGAAGTGGCGTTGAATTGTTTATCCAATGAAAACGAAGACGCCATCTTCGATCCCGGTATTTTGAATCATTAAAGGACTTAGTCCTTAATACCGGTTGCTTTTTGGGCCTTGATTATCATGTAATCCCCATCAAAAAATTGACCGTACCATGATTTTCCCTAAATGTTCACATTTTGAGGGGATCGAGTCGAGCTCATGACTCGGTAATCAAAAACGAGGTGCCTCATGGGCGAGATCCCATGCTTATCCTTTTACGCTTACCAATAACTAATTAGAGGGGATTTGTGCCCTTCCAACTCGTTGTCTCATAGTTGTTTGTGATTGTGTTATCTAGATCATCATCATCATCTACGATTGAAGACTCTCGTGTTCGTTTACGTGAGCCTCCATCGTTTGCTTAAAGAAGTTTTTCACGAATCCATTGACATATCCTTTATTGTTCTAACAATTATCTTTTAGCATACTTAATAATCGGCTTTAGATATATTGTTGATCACCCTTTCCATGCTAGATCCTAAGCATTCGATTCTTCGTCTCTAGTATGGGGGTGCTCCACCTTTAGACTCGAAACATTGAGGACAATGTTTACTTTTAGTATGGGGGGTGAATAGGTACTAGTTTTGCTACGCCCTCACGTTTTCCAACTTTCAAAGTTTTGTTTTGTTGCTAATAAGGCTAAAAATGGCCAAATTTTAAAAAATTTTCTTAGTTTTCATAAGTGTTTTTGAGACACGAATGTATATTTTCTGATGGGTAGAATAAGAGCTAATTTTTGACTTGATGGGCATTTGGAGCCATTTACATTCCTTAACCCGCTCAATTCAAGTTTTGCTAGACTTTTATATAGGGAGCTTTAAAACGCGAAAGTCTTAGCTCATTCGGGTTAAGAACAAGAACTGTTCGCAAGTTCCTATAATGATCCTAGAAAGTCACTTATCAAGGGAACTATAAAATGCATTCTCTAAACTTGAAAAAGTCTAAGGAAGTGCAAGATCCTATAGGTGGCTTGAAAACCCAAAACTTTGATTTGATATAGTCTTAATGAAAGCTAATCCAAATTTGGCTTAATTTTGACTTGCATGGCTAAGTATTCACGAGTCTCTTTAATTAGAGGTCTTTATATAGTGAAGAACGAGAAGTGATAGAGTTAGACAAGTGATCATGCTAAACGTAGAACATGAAAATGTTCTTTCAAAAACTCATATGTTTTTAATTGTGGCTTTTTCTTCCCATAAGATCAATGCATTAGGAATAAAAATAATTGCAATAAGTAAGGTCGTAATATTTGAAAGGTTACTTAGCCTCTAGCGCAAGATCGTTTAAAATTTGCTCGGGGTTGAATAGAGTTCATAGCCAAGGCATAACTTATTGAAGCGGGACGCGAAGATTGGTGAAGATCCAAAAAGGCCCTAACAAGGCATGAGGAGCTCTATTTTGTTGCTAAAGATCCAAGATGATGTGAAGTATCATTATTCCAAAATCAATATGAAGGATCGAGACACACGACGAAAAGCAATTACTCCCCTAAAGATCATGGAGAAAGTCTATCCAAAAAGACCCTTACAAGGTATGAGGATAAATATATCTAAGTCCAAAAAGGAGGCGGATCGTTGTATATCAAAATCCAAAATAACGATTAAAGAAAAATGATGAAGTCGTGGTCCAAATATGAAGAATCTCTCAAAAACGTCAAGTGAAGAAATTCCAAATATATGAAGAGAAGACCATAATTTCAAGAACGTATTCCCAAGATTTTAAGTATTAAGTACATGCCACATATCGGTCCGAGAAAGGTCTCAAATCGTGAAACGAGTTATGCCAAGATATGAACTTAAGGAGATACACGAGAAGCCGTTTTAAAAGATTTTGTCCTTCGCCTAACGATCAATTAAATCGTGCTACTTTGCTTTCAGACTAATAACTACTCAAATAAGTCAATATGAATCACTTGTGATCCATGACAAATAGTTAAAAAATGCTAGTAACCCATTTCCTTTTATAATAACTTGGATTGCGGGGAGAAAAAGTATTACACAATTTGGACGTATGAGTAGTGTTAGGATTGTGACTTGTACCAACAATGATCTCGTTTTTGCACTTAGCATGGAATGTATGACAATCAAGGATGACGAAATTTACTCTAAGGGATATTTACTTGTTTCTATTCTTTGACCCTAAAAGTCACATTCGTGATGAAAATCATACATTATTTCTTTACACATTCGCGTAGTATCGTTGCAAGTCTTTTACTCTTTAATAAAGGTTAATAAAATTGAATATTGGTGATGCTTAGATACTTTATTCTAGCATTGCGTGAGGGCACGGCAATGGCTTAGTATGGGGGAGTGATGAGATGGCATTTATACATGATCTCATCGTTCTTTTCGGGCTTTAAATGCATAAAAATGTCATAAAATACCATATATATGCTTGTGTTTGTTTACTTGTGTATTTTAGGTATGGATATCATGAAAAGGACAAAAGATCACAAGAAATAAGGAAAAACGGACACGAGAAACGAAGCCGTACAAAGAACCGGGCCCTAGTTCATAAATTATCCAACATTTACCCTTGAAGACTTGAAGATATGCAAGATTGATCCTCAAACAATGAAGAAATGACACTTAAGACCCTTGTGAATTCATAATTACAAGTTTGGTCCCTTAAGTTTGTCAAAATTGCAAAAAAGTCCTTCAACTTTGAAGAAATGGCAAGATTAGTCCCTCAACTATTCAAGATTGTCAAATATGGTCCCTCATGAAGACAAACATCTATTGAAGACCTTTGAAGATCAAGACAGTCCAAAATCAGTCCTTCTAATATGGAAAAATGGCAAAAACAACCCCTTTAAACCTTTTCACCAAAGTTTTGTGACAAAAGTGTGAAATCCATAACTTCTACAACAAAGGGAATTCGTTTTATAGGCTGAAAAACATTGTTTGCACCTTTTTCCAAAAGCCAAGGACTTAAACTGCCAAGTTTAGAAGTTTGAATCCCTAAACACGCGCCAAACAAATCCTTCCCTAAGAAAACGGATCAAAACGTGTTACTGTAGCAAGTAAGAACCCATATTTTACTTTTTACCAACAAAGGGTAAATTGCAATTAGTTGTTCCCCCGTGTGATTCACACATGCAGAAACCCATCCCAACCATAAAACTCTCTTCTCCACTCACCAATGGACCCCACACCCAAAATCGTTTCACCCATCACATGACAACTTATTCCCCAAGGATTGCCACGTGTCAAGATCAACAGCCAATACTCTTTGCTTAACTCCAAAGCTATTTTGAACGGTTTTGATCATTTTGGACAGCTCATATCAAGGATTCGTCTAGAAGCACTCAAGGACAATATTAGGAATTCAGTTCTAGGGTTTATGAATAGTGTTTTGTATCCATTTTCCTATAAAAGGAGACCTCAACCTGTGAGAGTCCATTTGTTCCATATTTTAGCTTTTAAATCTTTGTAATTCCTTTTTATGAAATAAAGTTTGAATTTCGGAAAATTTTGAATTCTTATTTGTTATTTATAAAAGTTTGGCATCTGATAAGCTAAAGTCTGAATTCCATTCACATGTTTTGTTGGTTTTGAAAAAAGGTTTTAAGGATTAAAACACTTGTTTTCAGAAATCAAAGGTTAATCTGTTTATGATCTCACTTTTTTGTTTGTTCATCTTAGCAGCTTGGAAGCTGGTACTTGTTTTGCTAGTACCTCAGCTCAAACAATCCAGGGCCTGGATGTAGGTCTTGGAGGTTTGCATCCTTCTTCCTTTTTCATTTTTCTTTAATTTTTCTGAGTATTGGTGATTTTGCATGATTATTGTTAAATCTGTGTTTTTATGGTTGAATCTTGTTTATCTGTGCTTGTTTGATGTTATTGAAGTGATGTTAACTTGATTTGTGGGTTATATCTGAAATATCCTTTGAAAATTTGTGAAATCAGATAGTTAAGGGGTGTTTGGGTTAACTGCATAACTAGGATTTGTGGAAAGTTGAGTAGCTGTTTTGTGTTATTGATTGTTGATATCTGTTTGACTGATATACTTGATCATTTATTTGCAAGTTTTGTGGTTTGAAACACCTAAATCCATCATAGTGCTATAAAATCAAATTTACTTGGTTAAATTGGATAGAATTTTGGGGACACCTAGATCTAAGCATAGACTAGGGTTAACAAGTGTTAGATTTTAGTTAACATAACCAGGGAAGTAGGATTTGAGGCTTGAAATTGTATTTATGGTCAATTAGATCAGCAAAGTGTGCATTAGTTCTTGTAGTTCATATCAGAAGGTGTAATCTGCTTTGATCTTGTTCCATACCTTATTTCAGTGATTGATTTAAGTTTGTTTATGCTTAATCATAGTTTATATAGCTTGTGTATGCATCTTGTTGAATTTGGAGTGCTTATTCTAGCTTAAAACTGCATAAGTGTTCATAACTGCTTATAATCCATGTATGTGCTAGATCTGAGCATTGTTTGATTTTTCTGTGCTTATTGAGTGAACCAAAGTGTGTTTTTGTGCTTGATTGTGACTCCTTTTGATTAACTGATCACTTGGGTGCCCTTGTCTTCCAATAAAACATACATAATCTCTCTGAAAAGCTTGGTCAAATAATCAAAGCAGTGGGAACTCCTTTCCCCTGCTGCTAGCTACTGTTAGTGTATTTTTGTGTTCAGCTTATCAATAAGCTATTATAGCTTATTTTAACCAGCAACAACTTGGATTTTGTAATAGGTGCTCATCATTTGACCCAATTGTTCATACTGGAGCATTTGGTGGGTTGACTTTAGGGTTTGACTAGAAAACCAACTTAATTGACTTTTTCATAAGTGCTTATTGGCTTATTCAGGCTTATTGGTGTTGCTTATTGGATTTTTGTTGATTGATTTGGCTTATTGAAATCATTTGTGACATTTTGCAAGTTGAATCAAGTCCTGAGGTGCCCTAAATCTCAAACCCGACTATTTTGTGTTTTAGTGGATTTGTACTTTCCTTATTTCTGGCTTATTGAGTGTGCTTTTTCAAAATTTCTTTTTACAGATCTCTTTAGTATCCCAAAAGAAGGTTGTGTGTCAAATTAGAGCTTATGGCGTTAGCTTATTACTTAATGGGCTTAATGGCCCAATAAGGATAAGCTGTTTGTTTAATAAGCTGTGATAAGCTCACTTTCAGCTTTTGGGCCTTTAGAGTTTTGTGTTTAGAATTAAATTTTGAGTCAGATAGTGCTTTTCCAAGTCATTTGGGTTATTTTGACTTTTTGGGCTAAAAAGCCCATTAAGCTTGACTGTTTTGGGTTTTGGCCCATTTGGGGGCCCAATAGGGGTATTCTGGTCATTTCACTTCCATTTCTATTTAATTAGGTCAAAATAAACTAGTTTGCAAGTTTTTAGAATTTTTTATAATTTTTGGATTTTTAATATTATTTTAATATTATTTTATTATTATTTTTCAAATTTCACAATTTTGCACTATTTATATTTTTCTTAGCTTAAATACATTAAAATAGGAATTTTGCAACTTTTAGATTAATTTTATCATCTTTAGATTAATTTTTATAATTATTTTAAGTTTTAATAGTTTTTAAATCATTTTAAATAGTTTTTATTAGTTTAAAAATTTATAAAAATAGTTTTTAATCTTTTTAGGTCATTTTAGAGGTTTACCATTTGAATAATCTTTATTTGGGATTTTTAATAATTAATTTGATTTTTAGGGCTTTAATTAGCATTTAAAAATTAATATCTAATTAATAAAAAGGTTTGAAAAAGTTTGATCATTGGTAAACTCTTAGTTTATTTATTTTGATTTTGGGTGAATTTTTGGTAATTTTTAGAATTAATTTTTATTTTACCTTATTTTACGGTTTTACGTTAAGTCATAGTAGTAATTAATTTCATGTCTTCGTCATCCTCTTTTCTCATCCCCTTCTAACCAATATTAATCTCAAATCAATTATGAATTATTCACACACATATACCTCCTTGGGAAACGAACTTGAACTTCATTAGGGTCATTAGTGCTTGATTTTCCTAAATCATCACTTAATACTTACCGCTCATTTACGCTCTTTTCCTAAAGAGTAGTAAAACATTGCAATCACATTTATCAAATTCTAGTATGATAACTATCATTATATGAAAACTCAGCCATCGCTAACGAGTTTCCTAACTCCCTCTAATCAATCACTCATGCCCTCAGTGTAACACCTAAGGTTGTATAAATATCTCACTTGCCTATCCTTTTCCAGTTAGCTGGATATACTCATATCCAATCATGTTCATCAACTCCCTTTAGTCCGTACTCCAAACTACTTAAAAATTCCAATTTCCTTACAAAGTGACCTATGACGGTCTTTCACTTATCCCTTAGTTCTTCCAATCCAAATCAACTTATGATCTATACACATCATCAAAAGGACGGTTATCTCAGTTAGTCTATCAACTGCCATCCAAACCCATGCTACAACTACTTCCATTAAATTTGGATAGCTCATTAGTAGCACCAATACACTTCTTTCTCACTTCTCTTCACGATTTTTTTTATACTCAACACTCCCTTTATACCTACACAATGTCTTACCTTTAAGGTCATATTCCTCCTCATCTTGTCTCAATTAGACCAAGCCCTTCGTCCATATGGCACATCACACCTATAACTCCTCATCCATTCGATTATCGATACTAAGCCTCCCAAACAATCAATATAGGTCAGTGCCATTTCCTTTTCCACACTATGACAGTATTAGCCTGCGTTGTGCTTTATTCTACTCATTAAGCTCTACCAAAGTTTTACCTTCGGTTCCTATCTCGACCTAATTCATTCATGCTTCGCTTCTATACACACTTCCTTCTTCCTCCTCAACTCCTACCATACATCACGATGTGATGCTTCCCATCGTTTCTTCCCTTGCCATAATCCTTCATAAGGCATTCCATACATATTAGGCTAACTTTTACGCAAAACCCTCTATTCCATCACATCCGTACGCGATCCTTCCAACTTCTCAACTACGTGACTTCTCATTCCTCTTGAAATATGAGATGAATTAGTCAGTCTATCGACTATCACCCAACTCTCGTCGTACTTATTCCTCCACCCCATTATGTATCCCTTTCACCAACATCGTCCTTACATCGCCCTTTCTAAGCTACTCCTATCTATGTAGGAAGTATAGTCTACGTCCCTTTTCTCCATATGATTGTCCAAGCCACGCAACATACATGTTGACGCGTTCTCTGCTTTAGACAACTCAACTCGTGCAACCTACATCCTTCATCCAAGCCACCCTAATTCGTCATCCATATAGTTCAAGTTCGTCTCAGCTTCATTTCATTCTTCTTATTCCATGTCTCATCAACTGTGCTTGCCTTTCCCAGATGGTACTTGGCCTTGCAATTTTCATTCATCACTTAACTCCACCCATCACCTTTTCCAAATGTTCAATCAAGATGATTAAATATGTGTTGGAGACGTTCATGATCTGTATAGATCATTCTCTACGTCTCGTAACCCAAATGCCTCTACTATTCTAGGCATATATAATAATCCAGCTCCACTAACTAAGTCTATCTAGTCATCTATACGCCAAAATTTTCCAAGTAGCTTCACTTGTTTTTCTCACAACCAGTTCTCCTACTCCCTCTTGATAGGGACAGACTAGAGTTTCATGTGATTCCATGTGGATCACACTCTCATCTTATACCCACATTGGTTTCCATTTGTCTACTAAGCCACATTTTGAATTCTTATTCAAATCTCATACTTCTACTTTGATCTTGAACCCAACATGAGGTATTTTCAATCATCATCTTCTAGGAATACTTGGTTCTCTCCTTCCATGGTTCTCCCTTATTCCTACACTATCCCGTACAACAAAAATTCCATACTTCATTCATCAGATCTATGGAAATCACTAGTGCATTGGATAATGCATAGCTGTCTCTTCCAAAGATCTTTCATAACACCTTCACAAAACCGACTCTCTAATCACTTCTCCATGAAACTTATTCAGCTCAGCTTCACTTCTCATCCCTCGATTCCCTTGTTACTTCCACGATTTTTTAATCTCCCTTGTCATGTATTCATTTCATCATGATCCACCGGTTCAGCTCTTTGTAGCTCCACTCCGATACTCGATCTGCCCTTCTTCGTCACGAACCATACGTAAGTTTCCCATCATACTTATTGTCACCTTTCCAGTCCTCGCAACTTTTGTGACTCCTTCGAAATATATTGCATCCTTCTTGCAGCCGACACGTAGTCCTTTCAGTTCCTTGCTTTGCGATGTAGCTCTTTACGCCCTTCTTCTCGTCTCCATGATGTTACCTAGGAACTTAACACTACCAGTAGCTTCTAACTTCAACTCATCTACCACAATATTTCTAAAAGTACTTCAACCCTTCAATGGCTCATTCTTCCTTACTTGTTGTACTTCACCGTTAATTTGCCTCCTACCAATCATTCTTTTACATTCCTGTTTTCCCTTCACATGTCTACTACTACCTTGACTCCATAACTATACCAATCCCTTGCGTGTTATTTGCCCAATCTTTAGTAGAAAATTTCTACTCTACCCTCACATCCGCTGGTTCTTTCATCAATCTCCTAATGGTACTTCAACCAACTTCTCATAGCATGACATCTCGTTCTCACGACCACTCAACTAACTTTACTTACCCCTTATTCCCGTAACCAATCTAAGTTTTAAGACTCCACAAATCTTAATCACTCCTTCAACACAACCTTTAAACCAAAACACATATCTCCATTATAGTATCTAACAATTATCTTGTTTACCCATATTAAACTTATTTCACTTGTTATTATGAAACTAATACATGTTTATAAAATACCGTGTTTTTTTAATTATTTTATAAAATCCATTTAGGCTGGTTATAACTAAACTACTACATGTTTACAAGGTGTGGTGTTATTATTATCATTACTATAATAAAATCTCCCTTTTTACTCTTGCTGTCTAGTTAAATACTTCTAAAATTTTAACTACACTTAAGAAAAATTTTGTAAAATTTCTTTACCCCTTTAAAATGTATTATCACATGTTACATAAAAAACTGATCCAATTATTTTCAAGACAAATTTTTTTTATAGCTTACCACCACAAACTTAAAAAAAATATGTAACTCACGATATCATACCATACACTTACAAATTATTTTCAAAACCGTTTTCCTATAATCAGCCACACTTATTTGTAAGAAAATTTAGTGGTTCTCAATTATTAAATACATACCCGAATGTAGACACGCATCAAAAGACTCAAAACGTCGTTGGAACTCCATCAAACTCCAGCACCATAAAACACGAGAAAACACAAGGTACGTTCAAGTTATAATAACTACTGAACGACCATATATCATAACTTAACACATACTAGTATATATACATCCGCATATATACCTATTAAATCACCTAAAACATACTCGTTACCGTACATGTCAGATCAATCAATCGCGTCATACACTCGTTTTTCCATACGAGTAATCCCCATCTCGCCATCTCACCATGCCACAACAAGGCACAAAACCCATCACCAAAACCAACCCATGTCGTGTGACCCCATAATCACACAACACGACTATAACTCAAAACATATAACATACTAAAAAAATAGCCATATCGTAGGCAGCCGTTACATAAACCCATATATTATATATATACCCAAAGTCCACATCTCATCATATACAAGCATGTACTAACCCTCTTTCATGCAATCATACTAAGGAACCCATTGAAGTTGTGGTACTTGTATAACTATGTTGGCCACCATACTTATACAATTACCCTTTCCCCAATGCACTCCCTCCTATGATGACACTTATAAGAATTAATACAACACATAACACATAGATCCATCAACTCACCTAAGCACATAACCACATAAACAATAAGGTCTAAAACTCCAACTATTTAAATAACATTGTCAAACTCTTGAAATATAAAAATCCATAGTCTAGCTATAACAACATAGACTAAATCCAAAACGAAAACTTAATCAATTATAAGTCATGTCGCCCATAAGAGTGGAAACAGCTTAAAATCCTTCCTACCCATGTACTCCTAGTAACTCGAACCACCACACGATTCTTAGGGAACATGACTTAAACATCAAAAGAAATAGCATACCTCAGGTATATAAAATAACTCAACAAAAGATAGAAACTACTTTATACCAAATTATGTACTATAATGTACAATTTAAGCAAAATACAACAATGACTAGCGTGGACGATTATGGTTCAACCCGCACTAGTCACAACCTGAAAAGAAAATAACATGTGGCTAAGTATGAACTTACTATGGTTCAATTCATACTAGTCAAAACATCACAATAAATAACATCCAAACACATCAATAATTATAAAATGCACACATACTCCTATGACGCCTATATACAGGGACCCTTAAGCTATAGACTAGGCTACTAGGCTAGGCAACCTAATTCTCTATAACCATTGTCTCTGATACCATTCTGTCACACCCCACCATGGCGGAATATGGGGCGCGACGTATGGATATCATCACAACATGGCGTGTCTATAGAGATAACTATATGAAATAAGAAATGTCATAAAATGGTGACACAAAAGTCATGACAATATCTCAATAATGCAGGAGTCTAGGTAAGTAGGTAACAGTCCTACCTCTTACCCAAGACAAACAAATAACATAACCAAAACAAACATATGTGTGCCAACAGTATCACTTATTAAATGAACAAATAAAACTAAGAAGGAACGGGGATCTCCTTCTAAATGCATTTCCTACGCTCTCCAAATCCTAGCCACTTATGTTCTCATGCTTAACCATAGTATCACCTGAAAGAGACACTAAAACACGTCAACATAAAGTTGGTGAGAGTCATAGGTTTAGACTCAAACGCCAAAATCAAACCATAAGCTGTGAATAATAACCAAATAATAACATATGGACAATGTGATACAAACATGCATTAACAACTAATATTCAAGATTAAACAACCAAACCAAATCCAAAACCAAGGCTCCCAGCCTTACCAAACACCATACTCCCATAGGCGTCCAAACACCTATGAACCAATCCCAAGGCCCCGCCTTGCCAAAATCCCCTTGGTACCAAGTCAAAACATAAACAATCAAGAATCAACTAGCAGTTAATCACGTAAGTATACACACATAAGTCCATTACCAACGCCAAACATTCACAGCATAATTTATAAATAATCATAACAGTGTCTCTTCCATCCTATCTGGAAGTCATAAACATTTGCAAACATGGGACTATGAAACTCACCTGATTGAGCTTCTCCAAAAGTCCGCGCACTAGCAAAAAGCTAACAAACCAAAAACACATAATCAAAACATGAACCAATCACTAAGACGGCTCATCAACCTATGATGGACATCTATCCTTCTCCCATATATGACCCTCATTAATATGCTCTAAACACCCCATTACCCTTCTCTAACAAGTCCTTAACTTGGTTAAGTTTGATAACTATGTCGTTCATATTTTACACAAAACAGTCCCAATTTTAGGTCTCCAAACTATAAATCAAACACCCACCTAAACATACCCATGCTCTCTGTAAAGGGAATATTTATGCCCTTACATATGTTAGCTAACACCTCCCACTTGCCCCAACCTTAAATCTACTGTTAAGGCCCCGATATATATATATATATATATATATATATATATATATATATATATATATATATATATATATATATATATATATATATATATATATATATATATATATATATATATATATATATATATATATATATATATATATATATATATATATATATATATATATATATATAGTTATATATATATATATATATATATATATATATATATATATATATATATATATATATATATATATATATATATATATATATATATATATATATATATATATATATATATATATATATATATATATATATATATATATAGACTTTTGTCACTCCAGATTTACTGATTTTAAACATACAAAAAGTTTGTTATGATTAGGGGGTCTTACCCTAAACCACAACCTTATCCCCAATGCAGATACATACTATAATATATAAACCATCTCTCATGTTCGTTAGAAGATCCCAATGCAACCCGAAGTACCCCAAACAACCCAAAACTTAAAAAGAAAACAGGCTGACTTCAAAACTGTTTTGACCTCCGACTGTTGTAACATGCTTTTGACCCACTTCCCGACCTCTAATTTAGTTCTCGTTTCTTGAATTGAAAATCCACTTCAATTACCTTTTCAGGGATACTTGGATCGCAAAATAAGAGTTTGTATAACTCCCAATATGATCAAAACAATTGACTCAAAATTCTGCCCAATTTTTTTAAAAACGGGTTTAATTAAATTAACCTAATTAATTACCCCTAACCACACTAATTACAAACCCTAATTTATGTAATCATAATATCATTAATATAACATTAATATACTGTTTTTAAAATAAACCATAACCTAAATCCATCATAAGATGATTAAAGAAAACATTAAAACAATTTAAATAAAAAAGATTATGAAGGTTTTACCTTGATATTAATGGAAGATGAAAAAAACAATGAAACCCTAAAACCATTATGTTTGATCGTCGGTTTTAGCTTCCCAGGAGAAAAATAATGTGTTTTTTTTTCAATTAAAATCCTTAAATAATGTATGGAAAATTCCTAACCCAACATAAAGCCCAACACCCTTTCCTTTTTCTCCTTTTTTTTCCTTTTTTCTTTCTTTTCTTGCGTCCAAACCGACTAACACCCCCCTTATTTCGTTTTTTTAATTTTATTATTAATTAATATCTTATTAATATTACCTTAATTTTCCTTAATTTATTTCAGCTCCTAAAGCCTCCAAAACCTCAAAATCGTAAAACTAGTCAAATTTACGCGTTTTACCGTAAAAGACGTAAAATATACACTTTTATAAAAAATCTCAAATTTTGAAATAAACTTTATAACTAAGTCCTAAATGACCTAAAACCATCCCGAAAAATATTCATATGACTAATTACCTCTTCCGAGACCTCTAAATGCTAAACCGTAAATCGTAAAAATACGATTTTCTATAATACATATACGTATACGTAAAACCACTAAATAACACCATCTCATTTCATAGTCACCACCATGTGAGCTCATGAACATGAAATCATCACACATCGTTTCACCCACAAGGTACCCCGTACGGAAAACGATATCCAAACCACAATCTATACACACTAATTAGCACATAAACACGTAAAGACACGTAACTAGCACAAAATAAAACTAAGTGACGAACCTCAAACCACGGTTGTCACACCTTATTAATTTACGGGTACTCCTCGATTCTAGTTTCCTCGATTTGCGTGCTCTCGGGTCCTTTTACGAAAAACGTTTTTATAAATTATGAATCAACGGCACAAAACGAATCTAATAAAATTGTCTCATCAAAAACGGAGTTCAAAAACGTAAATACGTAAACCTAGGGTTTTCGGTTTAGTAGTAAAGGACGTTAAATTATTCACGTAAGTCCTAATTTCTTCTCGTAAATTTGTGAGTTTATGAACCAACACAAATTAAAATCCCAAAAATAATATTCAAGAATAAATTTATTTTCTGAATGTCAGACTGTCACCAACGGTGTATGTAAACGTAAGCACGTAACGTAGAATTCTTCGGTTTAGACGTAGTCGATGCTACTTTAAGATGTAAATCCGAATTTCTTCCCAAAAATGAGTGAGTTCATAATATAACACTAAAATAATGTTTTTAAATAATAATTGAGAATAAAATATCAACCATAAATTGACGGATTGTCACATATCCCATATGCTTTATAAACACAGTTGAAGTTAGTATTTATTGCCATGCGTCCCTGCTCTACGGTAGTTGTTTATTCTGACTATTTAATATTGTTGGGTCAGTATTTACTGACCCTGAAGTAACTCTAGGATTTGAATATAAAATCCCCCTAAGTGTTTCATGTTCAGCAATAAGGCCAGTTTGCTAAAGCATGACCAGAGGAACAAAGTTCCTACTGAAGACTATGTTGCTGAAGGATGTTCAGCTTTCCTCTTCAAGTTAACTTAGAGGAAAAAGGAGTCTTTGCTTCAAATACTAGGCGGTCTAGTTGCTGAAGAACAAGTACTGAAGATGAGCTTTCGGTTCAGTTTGGTTTGACAATACCAAACTGAATGATGTCGATCTCCTCTAGAATACTGAAGACACTTCAGTATTATGATGGTTTGCATTAGGCGGGAAAAGATAACTTTATGTCAAAGTAGGTTGCTTGTATAGTTACCTATAAGTACAACCTTTATCTTTTCTAGAATAGTTTATTATGTACTTTGTACTGTTTATCCAGCATGGGCATCAACCACCTACTGGATAAACCTATGCATAGGAAGATACAAAATGCAAACCCTAGTTTTGCACTGCCTATATAAGGAGTGCACATTAAGAGGGAAAAGGTTAACCCTTACAAGAGTAGAATCTCTGGTAAAACCTTCTCTGTCAATACCAACTAAATCATATAGCCAAGAAGCATATGAACGTTTAGATTGGAGCTTAGACCTTTAACTTTGGTTAGAAGTTTAAGTAGAGGAGATCACCATACATTGTCATTCAACCACTTTGTTATTCTGCAAACAAAGTGGGTTATAGATTCTTTATTGAGTTTTAATAAAAGTATATACGTTGAAAGTTTAATGGTATTGTTGTTTTAATTGTTCTTAGTTCTTATCAATTGTTAAAACAACACACTTGAGTCTTGGTAAAGAGTTATTACTTAAGGTTGATAAGTAATAACGATTTACAAGGGACCAACAAGTGGTAATAGAGCAGTATCATTAGCAAAACTCTTATTTTTATTAAACTGCTCATTTAAAGTTTTCAAATCAAGATCTAAAAATGGCTCAAGTAATACCACAAACCTTAGAGTATAGGGGTGGCCAACTCAATGTTGATCCTATCCTAGAGGTAGTTAATTTAACAAATTGGAAGAAGAGGTTCCTTGTCCACATGGTTGGGATTGAACCTCAATTCCTTAGAATCGTTAAAAATGGTCCATTTGTTCCTATGGTTGGGGATAATTAGAAAACCTGAAGTACAATGGACTGCTAATGAGAGAAAAGCTGCTAACCTAGACCAACGTCTCAAAAGTCTCATCATGTCTGTACTTCCAAATGATCAAATGAATTCTATTGTGAATTGCAAAACAGCAAAATCTACATGGGAGGACCTTATTCTTTATCATGAGGGACCCTCTGATGTAAAAGAAAAAAGAATAATGGATTTAAAGCTTCAATACATCACCTTCAAACACAAAGAAGGGGAAACCCTCACACAGATATTCACCAGATACAAAGCACTTATGAATGAACTAGTGAATGGTGGTGTTGAGCTTTCAAAACTTAAAATCAACACAGTTTTTGTTAATGCATTGCTAAAGAAGTGGCTAAGTTTCTGCCAAAGCTTGAGAAATGCTAATCACAATAAAGATTGTGATCTGGCCTCTCTTTTTGGGAAATTAAAATATGAAGAAAACCTAGTTGATAGGATTTATGGAGGCTCAAGCAAGATTAAAGCATTAACCATTGCTACACCCTTGTCTGCAGCCTTCTCCAGTGAGGCTGTCATCCAAGACTACCAAGATAGTCCTGATGATGAAGAGGACACTAGAACTAGTTAGGAATATTTGAATGACCTCAAAGAGGAATTTCATGAGAGATCACTTCTGGCCAAGTCTATAAGGTTCTTTAAGAAAGGAGGCAAGTTCTCCAGCACCACAAAATCTTCAACTGACATTGAATGCTACAAATGTGGAAAGGCTGGTCACTTTGCTAGGGATTGTTATTCCAAAACATTCATTCTTTCTTATTCCTCACCAGCTCAATCAAGACCATCTGGTCAATCATCATTTCAACAGAAACAAATTGCATCTACTTCCTTTTAGCAAAACAGGGCTGAACTTCGACCAACAAAATACTTTGAGGCAAAGTATAGAGAAATCAAAGCTAGACTGGCTCTCATGAGCACTAAAAGTTCTTCCTCCAATGCTCTTAAGCAAGATAAGAACAAAGGGCTCATTGCTGAAGCTTTTGAATGGGATGAAGAGGAAGTCTCTTTAGATGATGATGAATTGGTTAATGTGAAAGTGCTAATGGTACTTGCTGATGATGAAGGCTCTAAATCCAATGTTGTTGCCAAAGAAAGTGCTAGAAATAGTGAATGGGCCAATATCACAATCAAAAAGGTACAAACTCTTCTTGAATTAGAAGATAAGGATGACATTAAATTTGTCTTTGATTACCTGTGTATTGATCTAAAATTTTTTGAAGAACAAAGAAACAACTTGCTTCAAAAATATCATAAACTTGTTCTTAAACTTGATGATTTTGAAAGTAAGCTAATAGATCCAAAAGAGGCTAAACTTGATGTACATACTTTTCAACAACTGAACAAAGAGATTTTGGATAAAAATAACTCCTTAAGAGTTGAACTAATAGAAGCAAAAGATATTGTTAAATCTTGGCTTAGAAACTCTGATAGGGTAAATCAGTGCATCAATGAACAAATTTCTACTAAAAAGAGGAAAATGCTTGGTGCTGAAGGATCCTCCAACACCAACTCAATTGATATTGTCTTTGTCAAAGCCTCAAATGAGTATGGTAGCTCGATCCCTGATGTTGTAAGGTGAGGTGAAGAGAAGTTACCAAATCATGACACTAGACGTATCCTTCTTCCTGAGTTGGAAGCAGATGTTGACACTTCAGCACCTGTTGAATCTTCAGTCACTAAAGATGACTCAGATGATGATTTAGAGAATGAAGTAAGTACCCTACTTCCTCCTTTGGAGAATTTGGCTGGTGCTGAACCCTCTACTGGACCAAAATCAATCCAGTCAATCATCAAGTCTCACACAACACACAAAGGTAGGTCTCCAAGCATGTCAAAATTGACACATCAAAAAACTCTTCAGCTCCTGCTGAAGGTTCACATATGGGAACTACCTCTTCAGTTACAACAAATAAACTGAAGAATGCAAGATCTGAGGAAGATGAGAGAATGTCTCTTGTCATGCAAGAGATCAGTGATCTCAAATTACAACTCAGGCAGCAGCAAACACCAACTCGATTCATAGATGAACCTTCAAACTCTCCACATTACAAGTACAAGACACAATTTAAAAGAGCTTGTGATCTATGTGGTTTAAACAACCATCTCACTGAAACTTGTCTAAAAGTGATTTATTGTACTAAATGTGAGATGACTGACCATCGCACTTGTGAACATACTCAATATATACTTGCTAAAACTAGTGTTGATGCTCACAACACTGAAGCATCTCATTCTAGGCGAAAATGCCTTTCCCACCATGCATTCATTGTGGTATGGGCAATCATCACTCAGATGACTGTCACTACTATCCTGTTTGTGATATTTGTGGAAGTTATGACCATGACACTCATGAACATAATCGAGTTATCTCTCTCAGAAGGGGAATCAAATCTAGGAACCCAAACTCTATTACCAAATGTTGTGAAACTTGTGGAAGTAATGTCCACACTACATCTGATCACAATCATATAGAGTGGTTTAGAAGAGGTGAAGCCCTTTAGACTAAGAAAGAAAATGCTGTTCAAACCTCTCCTTCTTCTTCTGGGCAATCTTATTCATCCTCATCAAAAGAATCATTTAGATCTGGAACACCTTCTAGATCTAAAACACCCACCCATCAAATGTGGGTTTCAAAACAAAACTGACCATTTCCTTAACTTGTGCAGTGTGATCTCAGGAAGCCTATTTGGTACCTGGATAGTGGGTGCTCAAGGCATATGACTGGCACCAAAAGTCATCTGCACAAGTATGAGGAAGGACCAGTCCCTAAAGTAGTATTTGGTGATAACTCATCAGCTAATACTAAAAGATTTTGTTCAGTGATATGCAATGGTATAGTTTTCACAAGGGTAGCATTATGTAAATGGATAGAAGAACAACCTCATCAGCATTAGCCAACTTTGTGATTTAAAGTATCTAATCCTGTTTGATGATAAAAAAAAGGTACAATCTTCAACTCCAATCATGAAATTATGATGATTGCTCCCAGAGTCAAAGATGTTTATGTCATGAACATGAACTCTACTCAGGAGACATGTTTCTTTGCTAGAGCTTCCAACATTACTAACTGGATTTGGCATAAGAGGCTCTCACATCCTAATTGCAAAACAATAACTCTGATGGCAAAACAAAATCTTGTTATTGGTCTTCCTTCACTTGTGTATTCCAAGGACAAACCATGCTGAGCATGTGAAAAAGGAAAGAACCATATGGCCAGTTTCAAAACAAAGAAAACTTTCTCAATCAAAGAAAGTCTTCACTTGCTTCACATGGACTTATTTGGCCCAGTATCACCTAGGGCCATTTGTCATGAAAAATATACACTTGTCATTGTTGATGAGTACTCTAGGTACACCTGGGTATATTTTCTGACAAAGAAAAGCCATGCACCAGACGCCATTATGTCTTTCATCAAAAGAGTTGAAAATCAAAATGACACTCATTTCAAACAACTTAGAACTGAAAATGGCACTGAATTAAGAAATCATACTCTAATCAAGTTCTGTGATGACAAAGTGTTAATTTAGATTCACTATGAACACGGGTAAAAGATCCGGAGGTCGGGGAGGATAGAAGTGGTGTTTAGCCATGGTAGAGAGAGAAACAAGTAAGAATAAAAGTGTGTTTATTCTAGTGAGAGAAAGACAAGAAAGAAAATGATAAGCCTCCCCCCTCCATGGAAGTATGGAGGGGTTTATATAGCACGGGACTTGGACTTTACATAAGACAATATTAGTCCTCGCAAGTCCCGGCTATGAAACTAATGTAATTCCGTTAGTCGCACACATTTTAAGGCTAACACAAAGGAATTTCACAAAATTTCTCATCACCTTACATACCTGAACAAAATGGTGTGGCTGAAAGCAGGAACAGAACTTTGATTGAAGCAGCTAGGACAATGCTTGCTGGATCAGCTCTCTCTAGCACTTTTGGACTGATGTTGTGGGCACTACTTGCTACACTCAAAATAGATCCATCATTGTGAAGAGACATACGAAGACTCCCTATGAAGTCTTCAGGTGGAGAATTCCAAACATCTTATTCTTACATGTGTTTGGGTGTCCAGTATTCATTCACAATCACAAGGATCACCTTGGTAAGTTTGATGAAAGATCTGATGATGTTTACTTCCTTTGGTATTCTCTAGTATCCAAAGCATACAAAGTCTTCAACACAAGAAGACAATGTATTGAAGAAACTTACCACATCACTTTTAATGAAAGTTCTGAAGCTCTCAAATTTTCAAATCCATCAGATGATGAACTTCATATTCATGAATCTCACAATTATCCAGCTGATGAATTTCAACATTACGAACCTTCTCAAAGATATCAAACAAGCAATCCAGTCCCTCATATTGATCCATTTGAGGATATGACAAGTCCTACAAAGGGAAATCCTTCAGTATCAAATACTGATAGTTGTCAGTCAAATGATCAAAATGATCAAAATGATCAGCAAGATAACACAAATTACCAAAATGGTCAGTCTCAAAATGATCTGCATGATCACACACTTGATCAATCAAATGATGTTGCTGGTGAACAATATGAGCCTCCTGCTTAAATTCCCCAACTATGTCTAGAGAATTAGGTCTTGGATGTGTTGCTTCTGACCAAGAAGGAAGCCCTCCATTGATTGAACATTTGTCTTTTGAATATCCTTTAGTAGTCACTAGAGATATCACAAGTCCAAGTCCATGTTTTGGACTTCCAAGCTCTAGCTCTCATCATGATACCAATGCTTATTCTCCAGCTCCACAAAAATCTTGGACTAATAATAGTCACATATAGGTGGTGAACATAATAGGCAATCCTGGAGAAGGTAGAGTCACTAGATCTATGGCAAAGAAACTGAGTGCTGCTTCACCTGGAGAATGCCTCTATGCAAACTTTCTTTCAGAAATTGAACCTACAAAGATTTCTAAAGCACTCACTTACCCTAGATGGGTAGATGCCATGAAGAGGAACTAAATCAATTTAAAAGAAATAAAGTCTAGAAATTGGTTCCCCTTCTATATGGTAAATCAATCACTGGCACCAAATGGGTTTACAAACTCAAAAGAGATGAAACCAATGTGGTAACTAAAAACAAAGCTAGGCTGGTGGCCCAAGGATTCAATCAAGAGCCTGGTGTTGATTTTGATCAGACCTTTGCTCCAGTTGCACGTATGGAAGCTATACGAATCTTCCTTGCTTATGCCACTTACATGAACTTCACCATCTACCAAACGGATGTCAAAAGTGCATTCCTAAATGGTGACCTAAAAGAAGAATTTTATGTTACACAACCCCCTGACTTTGAGATTAGTAAATACCCAAACCATGTCTACATGCTTTACAAAGCTTTGTATGGACTAAAGCAAGCCCAAGGGCATGGTATGAAACTCTCTCAACATTTCTCACTGAACATAAATTTGTTAGAGGAAAACCAGATAGCACCTTGTTTATCTATAAATCCAAAACTGACACCATTCTTGTACAAATTTATGTGGATGACATCATCTTTGGTTCAACAAGCTTGAAACTATGTAAACAATTTGCCAAGCTTATGACCAGCAAGTTTGAGATGCATATGATGGGAGAACTCACATACATCCTTGGTCTTTAGATTAACAATCTGACGAAGGCATCTCCATCAATCAAGAAAAATATGTCAAGGATCTACTAAAGAAGTATGATATCAATTGTGCTTCATGAAAAACACCAATGGTACCCCCTAAAAACTTAGGACATGATCTCAATGGACAATCAGTCAATGAGACTTAGTATAGAGGTATGATTGGGTCACTCATGTATTTAACTTCAAGTAGACCTGATATTCAATTCTCTACATGCCTTTGTGTAAGATACCAAGCAGCTCCAAAGGAATCACACCTTACTGCTGTAAAAGAGAATCTTTAGATACCTAAAAGGTACACCAAGTCTAGGTCTTTGGTACCCCAAATCCTCAGGGTTTGATCTAAAGGGGTATTCAGATTTTGACTATGTTGGATGCAATATGGATAGAAAAAGTACTTCTGGTTCTTGCCAATCGCTAGGTGGCAAACTTGTGTGTTGGAGTGCTAAAAAGCAACAAACAGTTGCCATGTCTTCATCAGAAGCTGAATATGTGGCAGCTGTTGGATGTTGTGCCAATGTTCTTTAGATGAAAATCCAACTAGCTGATTATGACATAGAATATGAAAAGGTACCAGTCTTTTATGATAACACTAGTGCTATTGCAATATCCAACAATCCTGTCCTTCACTCAAGAACAAAACACATTGATATCAGATATCTTTTTATTAGAGATCATATTGTGAAAGGGGACATTGAATTACATTTCAACCCCATTCAGTATCAATTGGCTGATATCTTCACCAAACCACTGGATGAACCAACATTCAAAAGATTGATAATGGAGCTTGGTATGCTTAACATTGATGATACAAAACCTGAACCTTCAGCATTCACTGAAGAAGCTTAAAGGGTCAGCATTTTTCTAAACTATTTTGATTAATGCTAAGTAGCAGTGTCTGAGGAAAGGAGTGTGAAATGTCATATGTCTATCTCACAATATGTGATTGTGTATATGATGTTTTGTCACCTTATCTGATTCACTAAAGCTGAACAAACAATCACCAGTCATCAAAGTTTTTTCTTTAGCAAAATCTGAACAAAATTTTAATACAAATGAGTAGCTAGGCCTGAGTAGAGGAGCGTGCAATGTCATATGTCTTGTTCACTTATGTAAACATGTATATGGGGTTTTGTCTCCTCATCTGATGCACTGAAGCTCAAAAGTATTGCCATCAGCTTCAGCATATCTGAGCAACAGCTTTTAAAACAAATCAATCATGAGTCAAAAAGTATTAAATGCCATTAAATTTTCTTGTGAATAAAACAAACATTCTTTCAAATGTGTCATTTGTTAATTAAGGAAATTTCAAACGTCCCCATCCACAGTCAACAACTTCCTGACACATGAGGCGTTTCACTGTTCAAAGCAATAGAAAATCATACCTTTTTGTAGAACATTAATAAGAGAGTTTGTGCCAAATGTTCAAAAGAAACCCTAAAAGATTTATAACTTTACAAATGGTTTTAAAAACTTTTCACAAATCAGTCTAAGTTTTTATATAATCCATTGAATGTGGATTTCATTCCACGCTTACAAATCTTTGTATCTCAAAACACACACACAAACTCTTTCTCTCTGTAGAATAGTGATAATCTTATAACTAATCAAGAGGGTTGTTGTTATTCTAGAGAGAGAGAGAGAGTAGAGAGAGAAACTAAGAAACTTTATTAAATGTTTGAAATGATAAAACAACCAACACCTCTTTCCATGGTGGAAAGAGGTTTATATACCCAAGTCCTAAAATGGACTTGGGCCTCCGGCCCATGAACATGCTCATGGGTCGGGCTTAACATAAATATAACTTAAACAATACTACGAGCCTATAACTATATTGTTCGAGTGACCGAGACTTTCTTTATACGTAAAACGTATTTCCAACAATCTCCCCCAAAGGGAGGTCACTCCAAATTTACAAATTCCTGATCTAGCATGTTAGATCTTGTTCTTGAGCTCGTAGTCCACTTTCTCTTTTCTTCTTTATCTTTTCTTCTTTTTGTGAATATGTGTTGAATAATATCAGGCTTTTTCTTGGAACATGTTCTTTTGGCCTTCCACGTGCAATCCTTATCTTCTTGTGATGTTCGCCTCTTCATGACTTCATGTCCCACACACCTATCCTTTGTCGAATTCTTGAAAGTTTTAGAGTCGATACAGGGGAAGACTTTTAGGTCAGACTTTCTTGAATTTGCTGAAATATTTGAAGCGGAAGGAATAAGTATGTGAGGACGACCTCAACAGGTACACCGCAACGCCACCGTGTTCGAATGCAGCAACATAATAAGACACGAACGAAATGGCTTAGAACATTTCATTCTATATCGGTAGCATTTTACCTTCGGTCGGTGAAGACCGTTGGACGATATTAGACATCGTACCTATGACGGATAGTTTCAATTAAGTAACTTCCTGACAGGATTTCGCGGGTAAACCCGTTCTCTTTATTCGACGATCACTAAGCTTGAATGCGAACATAAAGAGTGAATCACTTGGATAAATTATCCTTGTGATTGAAGCCGTCAATTCATGAGCCTGGAACAAGTGAATTTCAATTAAAATTTTCACCATCGTTTCTTTCCAGTTGTCACGAGCTTGATTCAAATAGAATCTTGCTTGTCACCTACCAAGTGCTATTTGATGTTAACACTATAAGGATTTCCACTCGTCACTGTGAACACTAATGAGTGTCACTCTGAGTGTTCTGGCAAGATCATACGATAATACGTAGAGGCCTGGAACGAGTTTAAGTTCAATTAAGAATTAAACTACTGTTTCTTTCTAGTTTTTCACAAAATTGGTTCTTAAAGAACCGCACGTGTCACCTACTATGAGCTTGTTTGATGTTGGCTCAAGCAGGATTTACATCTTCATTGTAATACTTGCGTATCACACGGATGTTCTGGCAATATTACAAGAATACTGCGTAGGACTCCTAAAGATCTCTTACTTTTCACAGTGTGTGAAGAAGCAAGGAATAAATTGAAGTGTCCTAATGAGACTTGATGATCTCGTGGCTCTAGACTCGATAGTGTGTTTTGATTTAGTGAGCGATGGCTGGAGAGGATTGCCACCTTTTCAATATCAGTCTATTCGGAGTGAATAAACCAATAGATAACGTGTTAAGCTCCGTGTGATTAAAACAAATATCTTTTAAGAGATATTTGAGTTAGCTGGGAGGGGTTGTGCATGACATCACTGGGTCCATGATGTCTTGTCTTTAATATTGAGAATCATTAAGAATGATCCCAATAATATATGTGTTGACCTAGTTTCTGTCCTAAGTTGTAAGGAGGGCTTCTTTCTTTACACCCTTTATCTTTACATTTCTTTTTCATTCTTCAACCCCTTCAGTACTTACCAATACATCATCACTAGCACCTTTTTATGATTGTTCCAGTGCTAGCATCAGTAATTAGTCGGTACTCTGCTACGTTCACAATCATCTCTAACTTTCCTAGGACTTCTAATTCTATCTAGGGAATTTTCCTTGGGAAGATTCCATCGGTTCTGATGAATCATTGGACTAATACCTAATCCTACCACCCTTTTGTCACCACATCCGTTGTGAATTAAGTGTGTTTTAGGTAAGTATTGTCACCATGAAAAATCCTTGAAAATCACTTAAAGCACTTGTGATATTATAATCAAAGTTTTTGTGCCTTAAGTGTTTTGTTCATCAAAAACGCTCCCCCTTAACATGTGCATTACACATATTAAGTTGGTTTATCTTTTAAGTCTTTTTCATTTATTTTAGCCAAATATCATTAAGTCTCCTTAATCCTATTTTCTCCCCTTATCCAAAATATTAACCATTAATATTTGGGATATTGAATGGGTTAACCGGTCTTTGGGTAAAAATGAAATCAATCTATGGCCATAGAACATGTTAATGCTCCCCATCAAGTTAATGAGGGTTAGTTGTAGTGCTTGAGTATGAAAGATTTTGAAAGATTTAGAATCTCTTGAGAAATTCTTGAAACATTATCATACTTTCACACTACAACAAGCCACAAAAGCACAATATTTACAATATTTACATATTCACAAATTTAACAATATGGAGAATGAGATGACCTAAGGTAGTACGACCCATTAGATGGATCGTTCCATGAACTTGTGGTGCGCTCCATACGGTCTTCCACCAACGAATCGTTCTAAGCTTCTTATAAGACGTCTTTGTCTCAGCTTTTCATCAATCTTCTTGATTATATATGTAGCACTCTGTTGATATACCTTGTCGCAATCTACAGTGACCTCTGGAAGAGTCTTCTGCTTGTTGAGATGCACCAACTTGTCCTGAATATGGGTGAGACTTCTGTCACTGAATTTGCGGATCTCTGGAATTCTCAGGAACTTCATAAGGCCACGACCGTTCAGGTAGAAAATGCCAGGCATCGGGTCAGTGGTGCTGGTGTAAGGAGATTTGTCTGTATGCCTCTGGAAGACTTTAGTACGTGGTTTTGAAAGCTTGAGCTTTCTTTAATAACTTTCTACTCCAAGTTGCAGATCTTCAACTCTTTTCTTGATGACAACTCGACGTGTGTACATTCGAAGAGCTGAATTTAGGGCAATTAGTTCTTCTGACGTCAAGTGTCTGAGGGCGTTGTGAGTTAGCAAAAGCAGCATGTCCTCAATGTCCTCGAGACAAAGAAGTGGAAAGTCGCCTTCCTAGATAGTGTAGACTTTTTCATCTTCTCTAATGAGTCTGATCTCTGTCAAATGTTGATAGCCTGTTTTGGGTTCAATCCTAACGCCTTGGATGCTTTTGATTCGAATTAGGGAGAAGACTTGAGATCCTGAGTTGTGCACACATGCATAGTTGTAGGCGTGTCGCACACGCTCATCCCAATGTGAAGCACCCAATTCTGCATATCGATCATATTCAGGATATATTTGTGGAACCCATAGACGATTAACTTTTTCTTCTAACCACGGTATCAAATCCCAAGTTGCAGCCTTTACCAATGTTAAGGAAGTTGCATACTTGTTTGCTCCCTTGACCAAGTATTCGAGATCCTCACTGACAAAGAAGTCAAGTGCAATTTGATCATCATCTGCAGATGTAGTAGGAGGAGGTTTTTCAGGCGCATGAAGACCGTCCCTTTGAGTAGTTCTCAACGCTTTCAGAAGTTCATTTGCATTGTACTCGTATTTCGTGCTGCTGAGTTTGGATTTAACACGAAGGTGGGATTTTTGAGTCCTCTCACAACCATTGCTTGAGTTACATTGGACCCATAGTTGTACTCCAAGTATCTTGAAAAATCTATTGGATTGGTTAGGAAATGAGAGAAATCAGCTTCACCGGCCTTTGTCAGTAGAAGAAGTGCGACAGCGTTGGACACCCAAGGTTGTACGGGTGCATTTTCATCTTCCCCAAGTGTATCCACCCATGCTGGTTCACTTGACTCTGGAATATCAGGAACGGTAGTAGAGACAGGAACATCAACAACAGGTACTGCTACTGCATCAGCTTCAGTGTCTGGTATGTCTTGGACTGGATCAGAGGCCGAGATATCTGGTACAGGTTGATCGGGTTCCGTCAGTTGTTGTTGCACTAAAGGTGTAGTGACTGAAGCAACTGGGGCAGATGTGGTTGCAAGAGCAGTTGTGGCTGATGTATGTGATGAGGCTGTATTAGCATCTACATCATGAAACTTCTTGGTGTGTTTGCCTTGGCGAGGTGGAGGTTTTGAAGCTGATTTGCCCTTGGTAATATCATCTTTATGAGATTTGTCACCTTTTGACTTGTCTTGCTTATCTCCATCCTTTCCCTGTATCATCATCCCCTTTTTCTTAATCATCATCATTTTTGCCGTCACCATCACTGTGTTTAGCACTTTCTTCTTCGTCATTAGTACCTTCTTCGTCATCATTACCTCGTTCTTTATCACTCCCTCGTTTGTCATCACTACCTTTGTGTTCATCACTCCCTCCTTTGTCATCACTACCTTTGTCGTCATCACCCTTGTCATCATCATCATTGTCATCATCATCATCTTCGTCATCATTTTCGGATTCATCTTCTTCTTCATTTAAGATATCATAGGGAACTACAGAACCATGTTTCTCGAATATCTTAGTATCTTGATCTATAGCCGTTTTAAGAGCTTTGTGATGGATCTTTTGAGCTTTGGTTTTGTTGTAGGACCCGACTTGAATCATCCGAGCATGTAAGATTTTCTTTAACTCATAATCCGTGAACCTTTGAGCCATGAGAAAATTTGACTTTTTACGTCAGAAGACTTGATCATGACGTTGCTTGCAGCAATTTGTTTCAACTCGTCGCGCAGATTGTCAACAGATTCCTTAACCTTTTCATCAAGTGATTGAAAAATTGCTTCATTAGCTTCGATAATAACCTCTTTCTCAGCTCGGTACCTCTTTTTGAGGTCTCGAAGACGAATGAATGTTGCTTCGTGTTTGGCAGCTTCCTTTGCTTTGACGTGAGCTAGTTCTTCTGCATGAAGTTTGCGAGATGATTCTAACTCTTCTTGGAATTTAGCAATGGCGTCTTCTTGAGCTTTTCTTGTGGATTCTTCACTTTGTTGTCTACGAGCTAACTCTTCTTTAATCCGAACCACCTCTTCTTGTTGAGCAGTCAAGTGTTGTTCTATCTGAATCATGAACATTGCTGGTAATGATGGAATCAACGATATCGGTGCAGCTGTAGTTTGTTGTGTAGGAGTAATGGTCATGGCAGTACTTGAAAGTGAAGTGGAGAGAGGTCGACTTGGTAGAGTTAGAGGGAGTTTAATTGACGTAGGTGGGGTCACTGTAATAACTGGTGGAGGTAGAGTTAAACCTGATGGAGGCACTTTAGAAACTGGTGGAAGCTCTGTAGAAACTTGTAGAGGCGCTATAGAAAGTGGTAAAGACACTGTAGAAACTGGTGGAGTCACTGTAGAAACTTGTAGAGGCACTGTAGAAAGTGGTAAAGACACTGTAGAAACTAGTGGAGGCACTGTAGAGACTGGTGGAGGCATTGTAGTAACGGGTAGAGACATTGTAAAACTTATGACTTTGGTAGTCTCAAAAAATGTTGTCGTATCAGTAGACCCGGTAACATCCATGTCCTTCAATCCGTCATGAGGTTGTTGTTCATCATCAACATCATCAACAGTTTGGGCAGATTTGTCACGACGAGGTGTGTGCTCACCAGGTTTCCCAAATTCAGCAATATCAGAAGGTAGTATGGTTTCCTTTGCTTTCATACCAGAACCACTATCCCCAGTGTCTTTCTTACTTTGCATGATAGTTATCTTGACATTTCGTCTTTCAGTTTTGCGAAACAGTTCTTCTTCATTAATATCTTCATCTTCATCCTCAAGCATTAGCTCCTTCCCACTAGACTTGGCAACAGTTTTCTTCTTTTTGGGCTTAGGAGAAGATGTTTCATATGATGGTTCACCTTGTTTGCGTTTGCCTTTGCCTTTAGGTTTTGATGAAGAGAAATCTCCCAATGCAACTCTTTCCTTTTGAAGTTCCATTTCATACAACAATTGCTTGTATGCCTCACTTTCTTTGAGTTCATTAGTCAACATATGAGTAGGAATAACGGTTGGAATACCTGAGTAAAAACCGGTGTGTCCCTCGTGTTTTAAATCCGCAAGAATATCATCGTCATTAAGAGTATGATGAGGACTTCCTTCAAGCTTATCGATTGAGGCATCTAATTGAATGAAGTGACGAATAATAAGCTTAATGAAACGTGGGAAAGGAAAGTAACGTGTCTTCTTCTTGGTATTGTGGAAGAGTTGATAAGTAAAATCCTCCCATAGTAACTCTGCATAGTTCACATTATTACCCTTATAGATGCCCCAAAAGATACAAGCAGTTGAAAGACGCAAAGAGTCATATCCGGTTGATTTAGCAGTAAAACACCGAATGAGTATTCCAAAAAATGCTTTCCAAGGTTGACCCAAGTTAGCTGTAGTAAACTGAGACACCACTCGTAACTCAGGATCACCGTATCCAAGAGAATGATACATCTTCACAATTTCATTCTTGTTCGGGTCGACTGTAAACCTTTGACCTGCAGGTGGCGTTGGTAATCCGAATATTTGACGAAAGATAGAAATTGTGAGAGTATATTCCTTTTTGTTTATGGTGAATGAGAGCTTTCTGTCTGTTAGTCGTTTCTTTGAAGCCTAAAATTCATACATATAATCGGTTGGAATCGAAGCCGTACCCCATAACGCCTTCTTAAATGGAGTTCGATCAAAAATGTCTGTGGCCACTTTGAAAGCATAGTGAGCTGAGGCATAATCTTCTTTGTCTTCTTTCAGTCGAAAGTTGTTTGGTATAAACTGTAGAGCCTTGGTGGCGTCAAGTGCCTGATTAGCTTTGATTTGTTGCGCAGTAAGTTGAGACATGTTTTCTGTTTAAGACGAACAAACATACAAGATTGATATATCCAAAAATATATATCATGATGTGTCTATACCTAAGAAAATCAAGCATATACCATAGACAACAAACAATACACCATCTTCGGATAAAATCACATTCTTTGGATAAATGCACTTGAAATTTTCGGAATAAAAGACATTTTCAGATAAAACAACTTTTTTGAAAAAAAAACTTTTTTCAGAAAAACTGTCTTTTTCGAATAAACTTACTTTTTCAAAGAAATCAACTTTTTCGGATAAATGGAGTTTTTCAGAGAAAGCAACGTTTTCGGATAAATGGACTTTTTTAGAGAAAGCAACATTTTCGGATGAATGGACTTTTTCAGAGAAACAACCTTTTTTGGATAAACTGTCTTTTTCAGAGAAACAACCTTTTTCGGATAAACTGACTTTTTCAGAGAAACAACCTTTTTCGGAAAAACAAACTTTTTCGGATAAATCATGTTTTTCGGAGAAAAAGACTTTTTCAGAGAAATCATCCTTTTCGGATAAAAGGACTTTTTCATGGAAATCATCTTTTTTCGGAAAAAACAGACTTTTTCAGATAAATTTAGTTTTTCGGAGAAAAAGACTTTTTCAGAGAAATCATCCTTTTCCCGAAAAAAGGCTTTTTCATAGAAATTATATTTTTCGGAAAAATGGACTTTTTCAATGAAATCATGTTTTTCGGATAAAAGATTTTTTTTCAGATAAAAGCATGTTTTTCAGATAAATCTTCGGATAAATGCATGGTTTTCAGAAAAAAGCATGTTTTTCATATGAACTTCGGATAAAGGCATGGTTTTCAGAAAAAAACATGTTTTTCATATAAATCTTCGGATAAATGCATTTTTCAGATAATAGTCTATGACGGAGTTGATGTTCATCCTCAACTACAATCTAGATATGATTCTTAGGGAAAGAAATGAGTGATTCTAAAGCATCCTAAACAAACACATCTATGATCTAAACCGATCCCTTTCAAAACCCACTTAATATTTCAATTATACAACCTAATTAGATTCATAAACCCTAAATTGATATTTTTGGGGATTTGACTAATTAGACTGATACACAAGTGAATCATAAGCAAAAATTAGAAAAGAACTTGTTTACCTTTGATGTTGTTTAGCAGATTAAGTCAATAACAAGCTTAAGGAAAGAAATCAATGGCGGCAAAGGTTTTGTGGTTTGAGTTTGATGTTAAACAGAGAAAAGATACTAAACAAAAGGGGGGGCGTATTTATGTGTTTGACTTAGGTCAAAAAAATAAGCCTTTTCCCTTTTTGCACAATTAGTCCTCCTATTTCCGTATATTTGCGTTTAGTAATTATCCTATTTAGTCACACTCAATCCAAACCACGCAATTGACCTCCTATGTCTTAACCGTCATTAATTATATTATCACGAAAAATCCTAAGACCGAGTCACATAAATCACGAAAGGTCATGAAGCACAACGAGTACACACGACGAATGATACACCATAAAGCAAATAACCAATTAATTTTCTGAAAGACTTTTAAAGACCGATTTGATGATGAAAACAATTTGACATTTTCACCCCCTTAAATACAGACCCTTTTTTTATTTAAAGAGTTGTAGTCTTTGTATTTAAAAGAACTGATGAAAGACTTTTTCGTTTATGATTATATTAAAACAATTCGTGGTGACAATAAGATTTCTTTTATTTTGACAAAATAAGTGCACTGAAACGTACACAAATTTGTGTTAGACCAAGTTATGAAGTAAACTCGATCCCTTGTATGGTTTTAAAGTAAACCATACCCGAGAAAATTAATTCCCGTTTTGAGCCAACGCTTTCGTAAGAAATACGTGACTTTAATGCGGAAAGCGGGTTGTAGTCGGAAATAACTACAAGCCATAATGGACATGTTTTAAAATATGTACAACTTTTATGCGGACTTTATTTATGGCGCCGTGTCAATTTTAATCGACATTTATAAGGCCGTAAATATTACCGTACTAAAAGACATGCCTGATTTAAATGAAAAATATTTTTGGATTTTCTTGATTTTATATTTATGGTTTTTGTATGTTTTATATTTTTGTATTTTTCTTTTGGTGGTTTAAATATATACGATATTATACAAGATCACAATCAAAGGATAATCTAGAATAGTTTACCACCACTATTCTGCAAATTCTTCTGCCAACTCCTTAAGTGTCGCTGGTGAGAATGATTTCATGCCTAGCTTTTCGATCAAAAACTCGATACGTCCTCGATCTAAGGCCTTTGTGAATATATCTGCCAGCTGATACTCAATGTTGACAAAATACAGTTCGATCACTCCAGTTTCCACTTGCTCTTTGATGAAGTGGTAGTGTTGTCAATGTGCTTTGCCCGGGAATGTTGAACGTAGTTGCAGCAAAGGGCAATTGCACTTTTGTTATCACAGTACATCGGGATTTTGTTGAATCCAAGACCGTAGTCAGTTAATTGTGATCTCGTCCAAAGAACTTGAGCACAACAACCGGACATAGAAATGTATTTAGCCTCAGTACTTGATATCGCAGCGCTTTTCTGCCTTTTGGATGCCCAACTAACCAGTCTATCTCCAAGAAGTTGCACACTGCCAGAAGTGCTACGTCTAGTATCTTGACACCCAGCATAACCCGCATTTGCATATGATATTAGTGCAATAGAGGAATCCTTCGGATACCACAGACCACGATGAAGTGTTCCTTTAAGATACTGAAAGATCCTTTTCACAACATGTAAGTGCTTTTCAGTAGGCCGAGCCTGATACCGGGCACACATTCATATAGCAAATTGCAAATCAGGCCTGCTAGCAGTCAGATAGAGAAGGGGGCCGATCATTCCATGGTAAAGTTTAGGATCGACAGCTATCCCATCCCTATCTTCATCTAACTTGGATCTCTCCACCATTGGAGTATCCACGGGGTCATAATTTTCAAAATGATATTTCTTTAATGATTCAAGAGCAAATTTGGATTGATTAATGAAGATGCCTCTAGGATTCTGAGAAATTTGCAACCCTAAGAAAAATGAAAATTTTCCCATCATCGACATCTTAAAGCGTGTGGACATAATTTTCTCAAAATGGTCAGACAGTCTTTGAGTAGTGGCAGCAAAAATTATATCATCAACATAAATTTGTACCAGTATCATGTCGTTGTCCTCCTTGAGAATAAATAATGTTGGGTCCACTTTGCCTTTGGAGAAGCCTTTCGAGATGAGATACGCCGATATGAGATCTTACCACTGATGTACTGTTTTTACTACCCTTTAGGAAAAGAGCAATAAAATAGGGTAAGCGAGCACGACGATTTAGGAAAACCGTGTGTAAATGACCCTAAGTGAGTTCGTTCTCGAGGAGGCTAGTGCGTTGTGTTAAGAATTGATTAATGATGATTTTATTGTTATGATAAAAGAAAAAAATGAGAAGAGAAGAGAAAGACGGTTACGAAAATGGATTAAACTAAGACGAAAAAGGCGATCACGTAAAACCGTAAATAGTGCAAAAATTAAAATTTTAACCTAAAAATTCCTCAAAATTACTAAAAATCCACAATAAAATTCTAAGAGTTTACAAAGAATCCAAACTTGCTAAAACCTTTTAGTTAATTAGATAATGACTTTTTAATGCTAATTAAAGCCCTAAAAATCACAATTAATTATTAAAAAGCCCTAAACAAGATTTTAAAGTTTGTAAACCTCAAAAATAACCTAATTAAGCTAAAAAGTATTTTTTAAAATTTTAAAACCAAATAAAACTATTTTTGAACACTTAAAAACTATTAAAATCAATTAAAACTTAAATTAATTCAAGAAAATAATTGAAAAGTCCTAAAAATATTTGGAAAGTTACAAAACTCCTAATTAAGTGTCTACAATCTAGGAAAAATGAAAAAAGTAGAAAAATCAAACTTTCAATTTATAATAATAAAATAATAATAAAATAATCAAAAAAATTCAAAGTTCATAAAAAAATTCTAAAAAATTACCAAAAATCTAAAATATTATAACTAAGACAAAAATGCAATTAAAAGTTCCTAAAACCTTTTCAATAATTTTATATTTAATTTTATAGTTGGTAAAAAACCCTAAAATCAAATAAAATTAAAAATTAGACTTTTTGAAAACTTAATTGAATGTAAACCTCAAAAATATAAATAAAAACCTAAAAACTTTTTTTTCAGATTTTTAAAATACTTTTTCCTATTTTTTATTCACTTTCTAGAATTTAAACTAAAAATAATCCTAAAAAATTAATTACTTAAGGAAAAAATAAACTTTTTGAACTGAAAAGTCCCTAACCTATTAAATATCAATAGAAAAATGCTAACTGGGAAAAAGCCAAAAGAAATAAGCTGAAAACAGCTTATAACCAAACTGATTGGTTAAATAAGCTAGAAACCAGGAGTCCTTATATATTAAAGAAACCAAGTGATAACCAGTCAAAGACCCTAGGGCAACTGGTTATCACGTTGGTGTGTGGGAGGAGTGGCGCAGGTTCGAGTCCTGGCCACGTCCTTTTTACAAAAACTTTTTTTTTCTTTTTTAAACTTTAAAAACTCAAAACCAAGACTATTTTAATCATAAAAACACAAAAACAAATCCAAGTTAACAAGATTAAAACAATTAGGAACCAAAAACGTGCTCAGATAGGTTGTTGAACACAAAGAAGAAAAGGGTATTCTTCACATGTGCAGATTTGGACAAGAGGACTTGATCCTTGATTTTGTGATGTTTGATTGGACAAATGGGGCACCCCTATACTCAGTTGAGTATAGGGAGTCAAGATAAACACAAAACAAGGAAGTTGTACACACAATCAAGCACAAAATTACACCAAAAAGTTACTGATAAAGGGTATGTAGGACTGTGAGTAAGTTGCTGATTCAGTATGCACACAAATGGATTTAAGACCTTCCAAACTTGCACACAATGTTAACCAATTACCATACAAGCCTTACACAATCTTCAAACAACCTATCTTCTATCAGTGATCAAGATCTTAGGCACAAATCCTCACAAAAACATGCACAAGATATAGTTACTGATTTTTTTGCTATATTCAATATTTTAACATGCTATTTGGTTCAAAACCTTACCAAACTGAAAATCAAACTATCACACAACCTAACAACACCCTAATAAGTGTATAAGACAGGTTTAAACACAAGATTAACAACAATTATCCAATGTTAAACCCTAATCCCAAACACCCCTTAATATCTGAATTTGAACTTTTTTCAAATCAAAAGCTTTTAAATCACACCAATTCTGATTACAAGTACTTGAAACATGCATAAAAAACATTAACTTGTATTAACAAACATCCAGCATAACATTTCATCAACTAGCAATCAACTTCACGCCAAATCACATAAGTAACAAAGAAAACTGAAAAGGGGCAAGATTTTTACCAAGAGGGACCTACATCCAGGTCCCTCAGTGGTTGCTTAACCACCTCCAAACAGGCCCGGGCCTGTGCAGTACACTTGGACAACAAGCTTGTTCTGAAACCTGCTAAGAATCAATGAACAAACACAAAACAATAATCTGATTTTTTTCAAACTTTTCAAACCTTTTCAAAAACTTTTCTCAAATGTTTTTCCTTTCAAAAACACTCTAACCAAATAACTTAAATCCAGGGAAATCAAAACTTGAACCAAATTTTACCAAAAATCTCCCAATTTCAGAAACCCTTTTTCTGAAAATTCAAACACAAAGTGTTTGAGTAATATGTTAAATGGAACTCAGTCTAGCCTTCAATCACACACCAACTTTTTAAAACCAATAAAAGGAATTACAATTTTAAGAAAAATACCAACTTTATAAATTTGTAAAAAAGGAATTACAAGTGTTGAGTGCTAAAAACTTGAACAAAATTCATGTGACATGCCACATTGAATTTATACTGAATACAAGAACATTCTAGTATCTAAAACCCTAACAAATGAAAAAACCCTAAATGCCCTTGGTCAAAGAAGTTGTGAATTCGTCAAAGGTAGCATGTGCTTGATTCTTGTTGTCTAGTGATGGCCAGCTGTTGGTAAGCAATCCTGAGCGTCCAAAACTCCTTAGGGACCAAGAAAATGATTTTAGCCGTTTGATTTGCTGTCAGATTCCCTTTTTACCATTTTTGTTGAAGCAGGGGAGGTCCTTGTGGGGTCCAGGGGTCACGGGGTGGATGTGTTTGTTAGTGGGATTTGGTGACAATGGATTTAATTGTTGATTTGGAAAGTTAGGGTTAATAACCCCTTGTTTTGAAGAAATTAGAGGATTAGGGTTTAAGGGGTTGAGAGGGTTAACAATTGAGGTTTAATTGGGTTGGGGATAATTGGTTTTCAAAAAACATGTTACCCTCCTAAGTATATAACTGATTATATAAAATCAGTTAATAAAAAATAGTGGGGTGTGACATGGCTGAGGGGAGGAGTCTGATTGGTTGGGGGAAGTGGGGTTGTGACGTGTCAGTGGGGGAGTGGTGGAGGGGAGAATGTTGTCTGGCCACAAATGGCCCTCCATGTTCCAAAATGTCTTCACTTTACATTAAAACAGCCAACACTTTCTTTCCTTTGATATAAGTTTTACCAACTTGTCATTTTTGGCACCAAGGTTTTTCAAAGTTGATTCAAGGACTCCTCTTGTAATTTTGATATTCTTCAAGGACCTTTAATGCAATATCTTGAAATATTAGGGACCCTAATGCAATAATTGAGTTTTGCAAGGGTATAATATGACAAGTCTTTAATTCTTGAGGGACCATTTTTGCCAAATCTTCAAACTTCAAGGACTTCAAAGGAAATTCATGATTCGGGTCCGGTTCTTTGTGCGGCTTCGTTTCCCGTGTTCGTTTTTGCTTGATTCCTTTGATCTTTTGGTGAATTCACGATATCCGTACCTAAAATACACAATGAAAAAACACAAGCACAAATATGGGTATTTTGATGATATTTTAAGCGTTTTAAGCCCGATTTGGATGATGAGACTATGTATAATTACAGTCTCATCACTCCCCCATACTAAATCATTGCCGTGTCCCCACACAATGCTAGAATTAAGTATCATAGCACTTCCAAAATTCATTTTATGATGACTTTTATTGAAGACATAAATTTAAATAAACTACTACACGTGTTTTAGACATAATGTATTGTTTTCATCACGAGAATGTGACTTTTGGGATCATAGAACAAGAACACGTGAATGCTTTGTTAGAAATAATTTCGTCGTCCTCGATTTTCACCCAATTCCATGCTAAGCGTGTAACGAGATCATTGTTATTATAAGTTAGCAACACGATCACATCTCATGAGTGTTAATTACGAACCTAAACTCCCTTATTCCTACTTGGTATCTCTTATATTTTATTTTTGTCTTAATGATCACGAGGATACATCATTGACTTATGCGTGAATAGAGATTAAGTCTAAAAATAGAAACTTAACGGTGTAACCAAAATCATTAAATTAATAATTCATCCCAATAGACAACGATGTCAAAAAATTAAGTCAACAAGAAGGATCGATAAACATGGTTTTATAACGGTTTTGAACATGAGACTTATTACCAAGACTTTTATACGCCCCCTAACGGAAGGGCCTTATTATCTTTGGTTTACCTCCATCTTTTATTCAACTTCGCCATGAAGCTTTTATTATGACTTCGGTCTTGCCTTGCCTTTTATTATCCGCCTCATCGGTGGTTTTATTAGCCAAAGACGTATATCCTCACGCTAAGGCGAATTTTGGATCTTTAAAGCTTCGAAGATTAAGGCTTGATTCACTTTCAATTTGGGCATAGATTTTTCGGCCTTGTGAGCTTCAAATTTTTGCTTAATTTAGGTGAGCACTAGAAATCTTATTATTAGGTGAAGCTTTTGATTATTCGGGTGCCAATACTTCAAAACCGTGACGCTGGCGATACCTTAATGTTTTCCCAATTTAATTACATGGAAGCTACCAAAACAAATTAGAAACCAACAATAGTGACTAGACCGCCAAATCAATATTTATTAACAATTTATTATGCAAAAGCGTGGGGAGAATAAGCTAATAATTACTACACATAAGATCGTGACGATTACGAGACTTATAAATAACTCTATCATTTCTCGTCCTCATTTAAGAGACTTAGCCTAAAAAGTTAAGGAATCGAGATAAGTGCTCAACACGCACGGTCGAGTCAAAAATTACTCTCGTTCTCACCATCGGAAAACCTACATTCGTGTCTTAAACACTTATGAGAAACTAGAAAAATTTTAAAATTTGGCCATTTTTAGCCTTATTTTGCATAAAAAGATAACAAAAAGATTAATATTGGATTGCGTGTTGACGTAAGCAAGGTGAAGTATCTACTCACCCCCCATACTAAAACTAAACATTGTCCTAAATGTTTCGAGTCTAGGGGTGTAAACACCCCCATACTAGAGACGAAGTCGAATGCTTAATCTCGAGCATGGAAAGGGTAAAACGAATAACCTAAAAGCCGTTTATGAATTATGCTAATAAGATAAACGTTAGAACATAAAAGGATATCATTGGATATCGGAATCTCCAAAGGCAACGATCGAAGCTCGAGTGATCCGTAAAACGAACACGAGAGGCTTCAATGATGACGATGAACCTAATGAATCACAATCACAAACAACCACGAAACAAAGGTAGGAAGAGCACAAGTCCCCTCGTTACATTAACTAAGAAAGCGATAATATTTACAAGGATAAGCATGATAATCCCCCACGAGGCACCTTATTTTTGTTAACCGAGTCAAAAGCTCGACTCGAATCCCCATAAATGTGATCATTTAGGGATAATCTTGGTATGGTCATTTTTTGTGGGGCTTACATGATAAACAAGGCCCAAAAGTACATGGAGTACTTTAAAAACCCGATATACGTATACCGGGGTCAAAGATAGCGTCTTTGTTTTCGGATGAAAGACGAAACAACGCTACTTCAACACAAACCCCAATGGGGTAGAAGAAAATAGATACGAAGTAGAAAGGTGGGGCAATGGGTAAGGCAACATAATGAGCTACTCGAGGTAGACTCGCACCAAGCAAACGAAAAGATTTTCCATTTATTGCATCGGTGGAAGACCGAGATTTCCCTTTACAAGCAATTCCGGGATCGTAAATCTCGTCCTCGGTGGAGAAATGTGAGGGAACATTTGGGGCTTCCCCCACACTAAATCCACACCAACCGTCGTCAAAAGGAGTAGACGATGTGGTAGCACTCATAAAACGATGTGATGACGGAGTTAAATACGTAGAAAAATATTTTAAAACCTTTTTAAAATCTTTTCCTTTTTCATCGTTTAAAAACTCTTTATGAAAACCCGATTGAATAATGTCGAAAATATTTGGCGTGTCAAATTGAAAATTAGTTGCGCTAAAAATCCTCAAATTTAAGTCTTTGGTGGGAGAGGGTGGCGGATTGTATAAGTTCTCAAAACGTTTGTCAATAAAGAACACCGCCCCCTCGGGGTCAACATACTCGTCATCCTCATGAACGTCGATCTCATCGATTTCTTCATCAAAGATAGGCTTGTCAAACCACGGTTTGTCATTCCCCTCCTTGAGTATCTTAGAAACTCTCTCGAAAAGATCACGATCAAGCACGAAACCATCATTCTTTTGTGCGGATCGTTGATAAGTTAGATCCTCACGAATGTGGTAAACGTCATTCTCAAATGAGGAGTGTTGATTAGGTAACTCCTCGAGAATTGGATTCTTAGTGGTCACATGAGTTGGTTCGTCATCGAAAATAAGACGTTCCAACTCATTAAGTTCATCCTCGATTTTGGAAAGATCAACCTCACTCGTAGGTGGGAGTGGAGGCATAAGAGCTAGCTCTCGTTCAATGATTTCCTCAATCTCGGGATCAAACTCGTAATCATCGTACTTCACATGTTTCTTTTTAGGAAAATCAAAAATTGCATGTGGATTTCGAAGTACGTGATCAATATCGGCAAAATCGCCATCGTCATCGTCAAAGAAAGAGTCGATGTGAGCACTCACAACCATGGACTTACAAGTCGAATGACTATGCTTAGGTGACTTTTCTAAGACGAGAGAATCGATGTCGATAAACCCTTTAGCCTCAACGGGTGTTGGGCTAGGCAAAGGAGGAACTTCGATGGAGTTAGAAGTTGAAGCCTCAAAGACGTGGTCCTTCGAAGGTGGTGAAGACGAGCCCATATTGGTCTTTGTCGTGATGGCACTAACGTTGCCCTTCGGAATTGGTGGTTCACTTGTTTCGCTAAAAACATCCCAAAGTGAGTTTTCATCCATAAATTTACACATACCCTTTTGAATTAGGTACACGTATTCTTTATCATTAAAATCATCATCTTTAAAACCATTTTTCTTAATTCTTTCAAAACATGCATCAAGCTTCATTCTTTCCGCTAAAGTGAACATTTTGAAATCATTAGGATTTGAATCATTAGGATTTGAAACCTCGGTTTTCTCATTCTCATTAAATCCTTGGGATTTTCTAGCGAAAAAGTCTATTTTCTCATCCCCATATCTCATAGTAAGTCTCCTCTCGTGAATGTCGATTACGGTTCGAGCCGTCGATAAGAATGGTCGGCCTAAAATAATGGGACATTTAGGGTCACACTCGTAATCGGATATAACGAAATCCGCGGGAAAAACAAACTTTCCAATCCTAACATAGACATACTCGGCTATTCCAATTGGTATAAGTGGCGTACAATTTGCAAGCTCGATTGTCATGTTCGTGGGGGTAAGCGAAGGCAATCTCATCAATTTCCAAAGAGAATGAGGCATGATATTGATGCTAGCACCTAAATCGGCAAGGGATAAACATCCCTCAATCTCGGAAAAATCACAAGGTAGTAGAAATTGGCCCGGATCCTTTTCCTTTCTCGGCATACGCCTTTTGGGTTTTTTAAGAAGGATTGAAGCACAAGTTTCTTCAAGGGTTACTTTGGTAAGGTCGACAAAGCTCCCTTTTTGAACCGTGGATGGAATTTGAGGTACGCGAGGGTGTGCACTCTTTTCCTTGGTCGCCACGTTCACCCCATCGACTTTAGAACAAGAAGACGTCTTAGAAGTCGAGGGTTGAGAGGGATAAACAACACGGAATCCTTCAAGGTTAGGGGTAATCACACGACCTTTCTCACGAGACGAGGCGGCTTTACATTGTTCCTTCGGATTTGCTACGGTGTCACTAGGTAACGAACTCGATGACGCACTCGAGGACTTGTTCATTATGGCCGAAAACAACTTTTTTATATCAATTTGCCCTTGCTCAATCTTCGTGTTTTGTAATTTCAATGTATTAGAAAATTCGTTTTTCATAGTACCAATTTCTCCCTCTAATCATCTCATATTAGCCTCATTCGTTTTCATGTAATTTTGAAAATCGTTTGACGAACTATTTTGATTAGAATTAAAGTTCCCTTGGTTTTTATTGTTTCTTTGAAAATTTCCTTGATTCCCATTTGAAAAATTGTTTCCTTGATTGTTGTTGTTTGAAAAATTCGAGTTTTGGTTATTGTCTCGATTTTGCCAAGTTATATTACGACCTTGATTATAACCTCCTTGATTTTGATTCGAAAAATTTCCTTGTTGATTATTTCCTTGAAAATTGTTTCGATTTTGAAAATTGTTGCCTTGGTTATAATTGCCTTGTTGTGATGGACCCGCGTTATTTTGATTTGATAAATTGTTGTTTCCATTTAACGCACTCACATTCGACGTTTGGCCATCCGTAGCCGCACACTCGTAATAATTATGAGGTCCACCACAAAACGTACACGAAACCTCAACCGCTTTCACCGTAGCGGGAGCGTCTTTCTTTTGCCTCTCAACGAGAAAAGACGTGAACACATTCGTAAACTTGTCAACTTTCGCATCAACTCTCTCAATGTCGCGATTAGAACTACTAACATTGGCGACATTGGCAACACTCGGTGCATTGCGGAGTTGGTAAACCTTGGATCGGTTTTCGATAATTATCAAAGCGTCTTTCGGAGTTTTACACAAAAAGTTGCCACCGGCGGCGGAATTCAACGAATCTTGTTCTTGAAATTTAAGACCGTTGTAAAACGTATCGATTTGGTGCAACTCGGAAAAACCATGGTGAGGACATTGCCTAAGCAATTCCTTAAAACGATCCCACGCGTCTCTAAAAGATTCATGCGGTTTTTGCTCAAATTTCGCAATTTCATTCTAGAAAAACGACGTCTTAGACGGTGGGAAAAAATAATTAACGAACTTGGAAACGAGATCCTTCCACGTAGTAATGTAATTAGGCGGCTCTTTCTCGTACCAATCCTTGGCGGCACCATCGAGCGAGTACGGAAAAAGCATAAGCTTGACGACATCGGTGTCGACGTTCTTAAACTTGCTCGTGGCCAAAAGACGATCAAAATTCCGAATATGGTCGTGAGGATTATCAGCTTCACGACCTCGAAACTTTGTAGCTTGGATTAACGAAAGCATTCCGCTCTTAATCTCAAAATTATCCGCTTCGATAGCGGGAATTACGATCGCGTCTCCATAACCCTCGGTGGGCGCTTGGAGCAATTCCATCATCGAACGATTATCGGCCATCTCCTCTACGGTTTCTTCAACAACGATATTAGGAACGTCGGTTTCTAATTCTCGTCTACGTCGTCGATTCCTTCGATTACGATTGCGTCGATTCGAAGCTTCGCTAGAATTTGAATAGTCCTTCGATCGAGTGCGCATGCACTAAGCGTAGAATGGGTGGTAGCAAAGAAGATTCTTTTTGCGGTTTTCCGATTTTTCAATTTTTTTGGTTTTTGATTGTTTTTAAATTTTTTTGGATTTTTGAATGTATTACGTAGACACAAATCTACAAATCTCCCCTCGAATCGATCTTCTCGATTAAAGGAGCCTCAAAGAATGAAAACGATCACGTGGAGTGAACGCCTTCGATGACTTTAGAACGTTGGTGGAACACCAAAACGTTCAAGAGGGTTTAATCTTGAAAACAAGCAAAAATAATATACGTAGATAATACTTGGGCGGCAAACCCTCGATTAGCCCTCTTTCTCAAAACACGCACAAGCGAGCGGAGGAAACGAGGCGGCGCGAAGCACTTAAGAGCCTTTTTCCTTTAGGTCGTGAAATACAACCGCCTTATACCCACCTTATAGTTTGTGTTAATTGAAATTAAGCCTCACGAAAGTATTTATCTATTTTGCCTTTAACTTTTGCTTTGGATTCGAATATAATGATCGAGTGATGAAATCCCGAATCAAGGTTGCGTTTTCACGCTTTTGGAGTACTTGTATATTTATTGTTCTTACGTAGATACAATATAGTAATAATATATTCACAAGAAAAACGAAAACCAATATATCTACAATATAGTAAAGATTGTTGTGTGTTTAGTTTAGGAAAACTAAACACGTTTTATTTGGATATTATAATATAGTAAAGAAAAATAACAAAAATGAGTATGTACGATATTCACGCTTTCCAAAAATTGAAAAGCAAAAACATACTACTCACACAAACACGATACTAATAATAATGGCACACTAAACACCTCCCCGGCAGCGGCGCCATTTTTGATGTAGTGTTTTTACTACCCTTTAGGAAAAGAGCAATAGAATAGGGTAAGCGAGCAAGACGATTTAGGAAAACCGTGTGTAAATGACCCTAAGTGAGTTCGTTCTCGAGGAGGCTAGTGCGTTGTGTTAAGAAATGATTAATGATGATTTTATTGTTATGAGAAAAGAAAAAAATGAGATGAGAAGAGAAAGACGGTTACGAAAACGGATTAAACTAAGACGAAAAAGGCGATCACGTAAAACCGTAAATAGTACAAAAATTAAAATTTTAACCTAAAAATTCCTCAAAATTACTAAAAATCCACAATAAAATTCTAAGAGTTTACAAAGAATCCAAACTTGCTAAAACCTTTTAGTTAATTAGATAATGACTTTTTAATGCTAATTAAAGCCCTAAAAATCACAATTGATTATTAAAAAGCCCTAAACAAGATTTTAAACCTCAAAAATAACCTAATTAATCTAAAAAGTATTTTTAAAAATTTTAAAACCAAATAAAACTATTTTTGAACACTTAAAAACTATTAAAATCAATTAAAACTTAAATTAATTCTAGAAAATAATTGAAAAGTCCTAAAAATATTTGGAAAGTTACAAAACTCCTAATTAAGTGTCTAAAATCTAGGAAAAATGAAAAAAGTAGAAAAATCAAACTTTCAATTTTAAATAATAAAATAATAATAAAATAATCAAAAAAATTCAAAGTTCATAAAAAATTCTAAAAAATTACCAAAAATCTAAAATATTATAACTAAGACAAAAATGCAATTAAAAGTTCCTAAAACCTTTTCAATAATTTTATATTTAATTTTATAGTTGGTAAAAAACCCTAAAATCAAATAAAATTAAAAATTAGACTTTTTGAAAACTTAATTGAATGTAAACCTCAAAAATATAAATAAAAACCTAAAAACTATTTTTTCAGATTTTTAAAATACTTTTTCCTATTTTTTATTCACTTTCTAAAATTTAAACTAAAAATAATCCTAAAAAATTAATTACTTAAGGAAAAAATAAACTTTTTGAACTGAAAAGTCCCTAACCTATTAAATATCAATAGAAAAATGCTAACTGGGAAAAAGCCAAAAGAAATAAGCTGAAAACAGCTTATAACCAAACTGATTGGTTAAATAAGCTAGAAACCAGGAGTCCTTATATATTAAAGAAACCAAGTGATAACCAGTCAAAGACCCTAGGGCAACTGGTTATCACGTTGGTGTGTGGGAGGAGTGGCGCAGGTTCGAGTCCTGGCCACGTCCTTTTTACAAAAACTTTTTTTTTCTTTTTTAAACTTTAAAAACTCAAAACCAAGACTATTTTAATCATAAAAACACAAAAACAAATCCAAGTTAACAAGATTAAAACAATCAGGAACCAAAAACATGCTCAGATAGGTTGTTGAACACAAAGAAGAAAAGGGTATTCTTCACATGTGCAGATTTGGATAAGAGGACTTGATCCTTGATTTTGTGATGTTTGATTGGACAAATGGGGCACCCCTATACTCAGTTGAGTATAGGGAGTCAAGATAAACACAAAACAAGCAAGTTGTACACTCAATCAAGCACAAAATTACACCAAAAAGTTACTGATAAAGGGTATGTAGGACTGTGAGTAAGTTGCTGATTCAGTATGCACACAAATGGATTTAAGACCTTCCAAACTTGCACACAATGTTAACCAATTACCATACAAGCCTTACACAATCTTCAAACAACCTATCTTCTATCAGTGATCAAGATCTTAGGCACAAATCCTCACAAAAACATGCACAAGATATAGTTACTGATTTTTTTGCTATATTCAATATTTTAACATGCTATTTGGTTCAAAACCTTACCAAACTGAAAATCAAACTATCACACAACCTAACAACACCCTAATAAGTGCATACGACAAGTTTAAACACAAGATTAACAACAATTATCCAATGTTAAACCCTAATCCCAAACACCCCTTAATATCTGAATTTGAACTTTTTTCAAATCAAAAGCTTTTAAATCACACCAATTCTGATTACAAGTACTTGAAACATGCATAAAAAACATTAACTTGTATTAACAAACATCCAGCATAACATTTCATCAACTAGCAATCAACTTCATGCCAAATCACATAAGTAACAAAGAAAACTGAAAAGGGGCAAGATTTTTACCAAGAGGGACCTACATCCAGGTCCCTCAGTGGTTGCTTAACCACCTCCAAACAGGCCCGGGCCTGTGCAGTACACTTGGACAACAAGCTTGTTCTGAAACCTGCTAAGAATCAATGAACAAACACAAAACAATAATCTGATTTTTTTGAAACTTTTCAAACCTTTTCAAAAACTTTTCTCAAATGTTTTTCCTTTCAAAAACACTCTAACCAAATAACTTAAATCCAGGGAAATCAAAACTTGAACCAAATTTTACCAAAAATCTCCCAATTTCAGAAACCCTTTTTCTGAAAATTCAAACACAAAGTGTTTGAGTAATATGTTAAATGGAACTCAGTCTAGCCTTCAATCACACACCAACTTTTAAAACCAGTAAAAGGAATTACAATTTTAAGAAAAATACCAACTTTATAAATTTGTAAAAAAGGAATTACAAGTGTTGGGTGCTAAAAACTGGAACAAAATTCATGTGACATGCCACATTGAATTTATACTGAATACAAGAACATTATAGTATCTAAAACCCTAGCAAATGAAAAACCCTAAATGCCCTTGGTCAAAGAAGTTGTGAATTCATCAAAGGCAGCATGTGCTTGATTCTTGTTGTCTAGTGATGGCCAGCTGTTGGTAAGCAATCCTGAGCGTCCAAAACTCCTTAGGGACCAAGAAAATGATTTTAGCCGTTTGATTTGCTGTCAGATTCCCTTTTACCATTTTTGTTGAAGCAGGGGAGGTCCTTGTGGGGTCCAGGGGTCACGGGGTGGATGTGTTTGTTAGTGGGATTTGGTGACAATGGATTTAATTGTTGATCTGGAAAGTTAGGGTTAATAACCCCTTGTTTTGAAGAAATTAGAGGATTAGGGTTTAAGGGGTTGAGAGGGTTAACAGTTGAGGTTTAATTGGGTTGGGGATAATTGGTTTTCAAAAAACGTGTTACCCTCCTAAGTATATAACTGATTATATAAAATCAGTTAATAAAAAATAGTGGGGTGTGACATGGCTGAGGGGAGGAGTCTGATTGGTTGGGGGAAGTGGGGTTGTGACGTGTCAGTGGGGGAGTGGTGGAGGGGAGAATGTTGTCTGGCCACAAATGGCCCTCCATGTTCCAAAATGTCTTCACTTTACATTAAAACAGCCAACACTTTCTTTCCTTTGATATAAGTTTTACCAACTTGTCATTTTTGGCACCAAGGTTTTTCAAAGTTGATTCAAGGACTCCTCTTGTAATTTTGATATTCTTCAAGGACCTTTAATGCAATATCTTGAAATATTAGGGACCCTAATGCAATAATTGAGTTTTGAAAGGGTATAATATGACAAGTCTTTAATTCTTGAGGGACCATTTTTGCCAAATCTTCATACTTCAAGGACTTCAAAGGAAATTCGTGATTCGGGTCCGGTTCTTTGTGCGGCTTCGTTTCCCGTGTTCGTTTTTGCTTGATTTGATCTTTTGGTGAATTCACGAAATGCGTACCTAAAATACACAATGAACAAACACAAGCACAAATATGGGTATTTTGATGACATTTTAAGCGTTTTAAGCCCGATTTGGACGATGAGACTATGTATAATTACAGTCTCATCAACCACGCGCGTGGAGCTTGATTTAACCCATAAAGAGCCTTCTTGAGCTTGTACACGTGATTAGAATACTCCGAGTTGACGAATCCATTCGACTGGTTTACGTAGACAACTTCCCTTAATTCACCATTAAGAAATTCCGTCTTAACATCCATTTGGTAGACGATCATGTTCATGTGAGCAGCATAAGCAAGGAATAGTCTAATTGCCTCCAATCGTGCAACAAGAGCAAAGGATTCTTCAAAGTTAATACCCAAAGCTTGTTTGTAACCTCTAGCAACCAAGCTAGCTTTGTTCTTTAGCACTCCACCTAACTCATCGAGTTTAACCTTAAATACCCACAACAATGTAAGGATTTCAACGTTGACGGGTAAAGGAACTAATTCCCACACTTCAAGACGTTGAAATTCATTAAGTTCCTCTTGCATGGCTTCAATCCAAGATGATTTAGTCATGGCTTGTTGCCAGTTTTTAGGTTCAGTATCGGAAAGAAATGCATCAAAGTAGCAGTATAATGCATGGTCTTGGAGTTGGTGGCGAGTTAAGACTGGTCGATTGATGTCACCAATAATATTGCAAATTGGGTGATCCTTTGTCCATTTTGTATTGTAAGTTTCAATCCGTGGTGGTCGGGAGTGAACGATTGCAGGAGCTTCCTCTGAGGTAGACGCACCGTTAGGGTTTTCAGGTATTTGTGAACCAAAGAAAGGAAGCTCTTGTAAGTGAGTAAATTCCAAATCGTGATCATAGTGATCCTCTTCAACATCATTAGGAACGAGTGGGGGTGATGATTCAGGTGTAGTTTGTGAATTGGTGGGGGATGGGACATCTGGTTCAATAGTAACTGTAGATGTCTCGGACTGATTTCCATTATCTTGAGCAACAACTTCGGGAAACGGAGCTACTGCTACAGGTGCTGGAGAATCCTTACTAGGTGGATCAAAGAATTCATCAAACATAGGTTGAAATAGTTCATCCCACTCGGGCCTTGTAGGTGGTATAAATAATGGAGAAGTAGGATTGTTGGGAGTTAATCAGGAACTAATCGTACCGGTTCCCATCTCATGTAATACGGGTTCAGAGTTGCGTGCTCAGAAGCCATCGCTGCCAGCTCATCAAAATCCGCATCCAAAGTTTCTACTATCTTGCCAAGACGCCGGTTATAAATTGGTTAAGCTTTCTTTGCAGGTGAGTAACCAATGAAAATTCCAATAGCAGCCTTCGGTTGAAGTTTGCCCAAATTCTCACTATTAGTATTTGGATAACACATTGCACCAAATACATGAAGAAATGAAATATTGGGTTTTTGTCCATGAAGTAGCTCATATGGAGTTTTACCATGGCGTTTACGAATGATGGGAGGTTTTGGGTATAACATGCGGTTGCCACTGCTTCAGCCCATAAGAATAAAGGAGCATTCGCATAAATCAACATAGTTCTAGCAGCTTCCATTAGTGTACGGTTACGTCTTTCCACGACACCGTTTTGTTGTGGAGTGCGAGCAACAGAAGTTTCATGTGAAATACCGACCTCTTCATAATAGTCTCGTAGAGTTTGATTAACGAACTCAGTTCTATTATCAGTACGAATGCGGCGAACAATATCATTAAGATGTACTTGGATCATCTTTAAGAAAGTAATAATATACTTTGGTGCATGATCCTTGGATGCTAAAAATTTTACCCATATAAACCTTGAGAAATCATCCACCATGACGAGGATGTATTTTCTACCACTCACACTAGCCGTACGTATTGACCCGCAAAGATCCATGTGCAAATGATACGGTGGTTCTTGGTTGGTGTCTTCAGCTTTAGGTTTGTATGATTTCTTGGGGCTTTTCCCCAAAGAACACGCTGAACATAAATGATCCTTGTCGAACTTAAGTTTTGGAAGACCACGAACAAGTTCGTTTTTAGCCAAATGGTTTATAGCATCAAAGTTAAGATGAGATAACAGACGATGCCACAACCATGACTTGGTCTTAGATGCTTTGGAAAGAAGGCATACAGGAGAGACGACCATCATGTTTTAAATGGACAGTGTGTAGAGATTATCCCCTCGAGAACCCTTTAACAAATCATTTCCTACAAGATCGCGAATAAAGCAAGTATGTTGTCGAAAAGCCACTTCAAGGTTTGAATCGCAAAACTGTCCCACTAAAAATAAATTATGACCAAGTCCCTCCACAAAATATACCCTTGAAATTGTAACATTCCCAATTTGATATTCACCGTAACCCATGATCTTCGCAATATGGTCGTTGCCGAATTTCACCGTTCCTAGAAACTTGCTGACGAAATTTCTGAGCATCGAGCGATCTCCGGTCATATGCTTTGAGCATCCAGAGTCCAAGTACCAGAGGATGATTTGGACCACCTTAAAATATAACCAGACAAAGACGATGTATCGGAATCTAGTAGTTCCTCTATGTTAGCAGGTACAGATATAATTATCTTAGATTTGCTAACCGAAGATTTCTTAGGCTTCCAGATTTTCTTCCTAAATGCCGGCTTAGATTCTAGTTGTCTAAGATCCTGAGGTACTTCTTCACTGGTAGGCACAATAGTGGGGACAGACCTAATTAAAGGGCGCTTTTTCCATTTCTTAGTGCTAGTGTTCCTATTTAAAGGACTCTGAGACCTAACTTCTGTGGATGTGATCCTAGTTAAAGGGCACGTAGTTCCATTAGCAGTGAAGGCCCTACCAGTGAGTTTCCATTGCCAACAAACTTGGGTGAATTTCTTCCCCGTTGGAATCCATTCAAGATTGTTCGTAATTGCATACATTTCATTCACGTGATCAACAAGGCATAAATCATGATGCTTAGAAAATATGCATTCATTACAATTCCAACATCTCAAATTAGAATTTACATTTTGCTTAGGCTGCTGCACAAACGCATGGGCCTTTAGTCTTAATTACATGATTCTTTTTATTGAAATTTGAAATAACATTCCTAGGGTGAACTTCTACTTTCTTCTTCGCAGTCCTACTAGTGGAAGGCTTGATCCTATGCTTCTTGTCTTGAGATCCTTTAGCCTTAGTAGATACAATTACTCCTGTAGAAGCCAAGGGAACATTAGTTACAGATTTTGATTTAGCCTTGATGGGTGTGTTTAATATAGGCTTAGATCCTGGATTCTTATTGAATGGAGTCATGGCAATGGTGGTGGTTTGTTGTTTAAGTGGTGCAGAACCCGGTTGTCCTATGTACTGCAAGTGCTCTAAGCATTGTTGTACCCTCTCAATGTAAGCATGAGCAGAGTAATAGTGACTATTCATAGGATCAATTTCATAGAAATCATCTACCACATCCCTATCAAGCTCCGCGTGCTTAACTGCATCTTCCATATATGACTGATAGTGGATTGTGCTTATGGTACGGGTTCTTATAGATCACCACCTTGTTGGTTTTTAGAGCACTGGAGGTCGGGACAGAGATTGTAGCTGGATTATCAACAACTTCTTGTCCTTTGAGTTGAAGTGTCTCCTTTAATTCAGCCAAAACCATGTTTTTGTCTATGAGTTGAACATTTAAGTCAGAGATTTCCTCGCACTTACGGTTCAATTGGTCAACGAGTGAATTTTGATCTGCCGCATTAAAAGCGAAGCGATCTTCTAATGAACCATAAATTTGTAAAAAAACCTGCTTTACTTTATCAAACTCCCCTAGCATAGAATTAATTCTATCTTCTAGGGCATGATTTTTAATCTTTGCAGCCTCTAGTTCCAATTTCTCTTCTACGGATTCTCTCTTAAATCTCAGAATTTCTTCCTCTAATGCCTGAACCACCTTAATCATCTTGTCACTTGTCTCAGCGGAGTTTTCACAATCATTTGTTTTTGAAAGAGTTTCATTTATAGATTGATTTTCAATTTCAAGAGATATACAATGTTGTTGAAGCTCATTAAAACATTTTGAAAGTGTGTTATAAGAATCTTGAAGCTTTAAAAAATCATCGTTAGATTCGTGACAATAATGATTATCTACATTATTCACAGGTTCAACAATATTCACAGATATATCATGCACATCATCACATTTATTCACAGTAGATGAAATCTCATGAGCATATTCAATAGTAACAACTTGCATCACTTCGAGAGACACTATATGTTCTAAGAATCGGTCATATTCGGATAAAATCTTTTCTTTCTCAATTAAATGTTGTTCATAAGCATCATCCATTTCATAGAAAACTTTTCGAACTTCACCCATTTCAAAACTTAGATTTCCCACGAGATAATAAACTCCATTTTTAATATTGTTTACAAACGAAACGATCTCTTTCTCAAACACCGTTTTAATGTGTTCGAAAGCCCATTCTCCAGCGGTTTGAGCCATTGAAGTCGTACATTCCAGGATGACCTTGTCAAACTCGGTTAGGTATCGCTCAATCTCTTCCAAGCTTAACAATACCTTACTTACCGGTGGAAGATTCTTAGGAATTTCCTTAGGTTCGTCCGAATTAACAAGTGTAGGAAGTATACTAAGGCTTTCTCAAGTAGGCATGTAAGCGGGTGTATGGATAAATTCCTTTTGTATATTAAATCGAGTTTTAAGATCTATTTTTGCATATGTTGCATTCATTTGTGTATAATCATACTCTGGATATGTAAAAAGTACTTTTGACCGTTTCTCTTCATGTAGTGACATGCTCTCAGATTCATTTAAGAATACAATCGGATCTAAGACCAATCCTAACTTGGTTGCATCATAAAGTCGTTGTTTGTGGTTAAATGCTTGCTTGGCATACCCCGGGTTAGGTGGTAGGTCTAATAGACGCGATAGATTGAACTCTTGAAAAGAAGAATGAAACAATTGTACTAAATGTGAAGCAGAGTATTGTTTTAAAAGCAAAATTTCAGTCTTTTAAACTTTCTCTGACGCCTTAATTTCCGTTTCAACCCTTTTAGACTCGAGAATTTCGAAATCCGTTTGTAGGTTTTGAAAATTATTAACGACTGACTCTTTTTCTTTAAGTTATTTCGAAAGATTTGCTCTTAAACTCTTAATTTCTAGCATATTATCCATTTGGACTTTCCTAAACCTGTCAAATTCAGGATTGGTTAAGGTCGTGGACACTGGAGTTAATTCCAAGGTTTTAACCTTTTCCTTATGCAAAGCAAGCTCAGCAGATAAAGTCTGATTAACACGGAGGGTTTCAAGGACCGCATTATTCATTTGGCTAAGCATAGATGCCGACACCATAACCAAATCGGGTTGAGCAAACGAATTTGTAGTCGTAATAGCTCTCGGTTGTGGTTCACTCAAAGTCTGGGGACTTGCATTGATATTGCTATCATTGTTTGTCTCCTCGTTTGAGTTACTAACCACCGGAGGCTGTTCCGGATACTCTGACACTTGCTCAACTTGATAAGGTATAATCCTAGTATCCGTGGCAGTATTTGGTACCTCAGAAATTGTATCAGCTCCATAAAGTGAAATATTTTCCATGAGAGCTGCCTTGGCGGTATTGAAGTCATCACAATCAGAGTCGTATGCATCCAGATCATCACATTGATATGCGGTATTGTTTGTGATGGCTGTTGTGAGACCGTCAGTGTCCGCGACTCCCGGATCTGGGAGAAATGCTAACTCTTCTTCATCGAGCTCACGTCCTTGGGCTTGAGCATTCACCATGTAGATCTTCTCTTGAAACCACGTGCTATTCCTTTTCCTCTTGGGCTGCTTACACTCTCGAGCCATGTGCCCTACCCCTTTGCAGTTATAACATATAATCATCTTCATTTTGCCAGTATTATTACCCCTTGTAGAAGCAATGTTAGATGAACGTGCACCAGCAGTAGATGAACTGGGTCTCCCCTGAAGTGGTTGGACCATTACTCTGCCATCTTGAATTGTAGCTTGTTGTCGAGAGTTAGAAGAGTTCCTTAACTGATTGTTTGTTGGAGCTGCTCCTCTGTAACCTCGTTTGTTCAATGTTTGAGTGAGATAAGCAGACATTTGAGCAAGTATATCAGTAGGACTATCCCCTTGTCTAAACTCGGGGACAGGAATCTCATCATCACAATAGAATGCTAGTGTTGATTGAGCTACAAGCTGATTTGAGGGAACACTACCATGTTGTGAGTAATGGGGTTGAGGAGCCTCAAGTTGTTGATAGGTAAGAGCAGGGTTTGTTGGAGGTTGATAAGGTGAATACTGTTGTGAAGCATAAGGTAACTGATGTGAGTCTCCTTGTGATGATGTTGTTGGTTGCTTGTATTGTTGGTGATAAGATGTAGGCGGTTGTGGCAAGATCGAATACTGTGGGAAACTTGGTGTTTGATACAATGGTTGATAGGAAGATTGCTGTCCCAAAGCAAACGGAGAGTTGTGATATGACAATGTTGGATGGTTTGCCATTAATGCAAACGGTTCTTGATAAGATCCCTGAGAGATTCATTTTTGGATCACATGCTTCTCGTGTTGTTGCAAGAAAGCATAGAGTTGATCTAAATTTGACTTGTGCAAATCTCGAATCATCTTAACATCAGTGACATATTGACTCCATTCTTGGGATAACGTGTTCAAGAACTTTGTGTTTAGTTGAAACTGAGCAATCCCTAGATTATACACGTTCATATCATTCATCAAAGTAGTGAAACGCCAGTAGTAATCGTGAAGAGTCTCCGCTTGAATGTATGTAAACCTATAAAACAAGTCATATAATTGACACTCTCGTTCTTGCTTAGTTAGAGAGGTCCCTTGTAACAAAATAGCTAATCGATCCCAAAGATCCTTTGCCACTGTGTGTTCACTTACCATTCTATAGATATAGGGTGGAAGGGCTTGAATTATTGTCTGAACGGCCCTTTCATCTTCATCGGCAATGATTTTGTTAGCATTTGTTAACTCATGATACAACCTTTCCCGCGTCACATTGTTGACAGTAACTTCTCCCCAATCTAGTGGACCTTTTGCAATGGATTGAAGAATAAGTCTACCATTGGGTTTACCCATGATGTAAGTTTTCATGCGACCTTGACATGCTTCAAATAAGTCTTTGATGAGCAACGGTGGGCGAGTGTCGGTACCCGAAATGATTGAAATATCAGTAAGTGATGTCATTGTAGGCATGAATGAATGAGGATTCATTTTTTGAACACTTGATGGAAAAAGATTATCTTTTGATCGTTCAATGAAGTAAGGATGTGAAAATGTTGTTGTCGATTTAGATCGTGTGTTGATGTATCAGTATTGAAATCCACTAAGAATCCTAGAAAAATATTCTAAATAAAACCAATCACTAATCTTCGGAATAATCCTCTATCTTCGGAAAATCCTTCTCTTCGGAATAACCTGGATCTTCAGATAAATGATGGATTTTCGGAATACTAGGATTTTCAGAGAAATATTCGGAATATTGAATCTTTTCAGAGAAATCTTTGGAATAAATGGGTTTTCAGAAAAAAAAAAGAAAATTTTCGGAATAATTGATCTTTTCAGAGATTTCTTCGGAATATTGAACCTTTTTAGAAAAATCTTCGGAATAAATAGGTTTTTTCAGAGAATTAACCAATTTTCAGAATACTTGATCTTTTCAGAGAATTCTTCGGAATATTGAGCCTTTTCAGAGAATTAACTAATTTTCGGAATACTTGATCTTTTTAGAGATTTCTTCGGAATAAATGGATCTTTTCAGATAATTGACCAATTTTCGGAATACTTGATCTTTTTAGAGAAATCTTCGGAATAATTGATCTTTTCAGATAATTGACCAATTTTCGGAATACTTGACCTTTTCAGAGAAGTCTCAAAATAAATGATCTTTTAAGAGAATTCTTCGGAATAAGTAACCCTTTTCCGAAAAAGCTAATTTCGGACTTATAAACCCTTTTCCGAAATAAAAATTTCGGAATAATAAACCCTTTTCTGAAATTTCTGGTACGTCTTGATGTACAGTAACTGAATAATAGCCAAAAATTACCCAAAAACACGAAAATGTTTTGTGATTTCAACTAAGATAATCAAAACGAATGTTTTGTTTACCACTTTAAACCATAAAATCACAAAAAATTTCAAGATTTAAGATGGATTATCCTAAAACACCCACTAACCCAAACAAACACTAAGCAACAAGAATCAACATACCTTAAATCATCCCATGCTCTTGATACCAATTGTAGAACAATGATAATCTTATAACTAATCAAGAGGGTTGTTGTAATTCTAGAGAGAGAGAGTAGAGAGAGAAACTAAGAAACTTTATTAAATGTGTGAAATGATAAAACAACCAACACCTCTTTCTATGGTGGAAAGAGGTTTATATACCCAAGTCCTAAAATGGACTTGGGCCTCTGGCCCATGAACATGCTCATGGGTCGGGCTTAACATAAATATAACTTAAACAATACTACGAGTCTATAACTATATTGTTGGAGTGAACAAGACTTTCTTTATACGTAAAACGTATTTCCAACACTCTCTAAAAAAACACACGACACACCAATGGCTGAATCTTCTTCCAAAAAAGTTGTAGAAATCACTCTTTACCCATCCACTCATGTCACCTTTCCCATCGAAGATATCATCTTCAAACCAAACAACATCACCCTAATCAAACCAAACACCATTAAATCTGTTCCTTGGGATCAAGTAATGACTTACTTGTCAAAAAGTGTTTACGTGATGCATTGTTTAAGGATCCTGGAATGATGTTCCAAAATGTTTTAAAAGAGTTTTGGTTCACATCACAAGCTTCTCAAAACAAGAAATCAATAGAGTTTGATTCTACTACTGTTAGGATTCTTGGTAAAATCGGTTTGAAATTATTTAGAAGGGTTTTGGGTCTAAACTATTTAGAAAACCCTAGTGACTATGAAGCTATACCTGATGATTTTTCTATTGTTCAAAATTTATTTAAAGAAATTGGGTATACTGAAGAGATCACTGAGAAGAGGGGTTTAAAAAGGAGTCGTTTGCCACCAAGGTGGAAATTGCTGATGACTATTCTCATTGAGTGTTTGGGGGGGGGGGGGAACTAGAGGCCTTGACCAGATAAACCAAAAGTATGCTATAATTTATATTGTCTGGCCAAGGCAATTGAAGCTGATTTTGGAAGGCTTATCTTTGAAGATCACCATGGGAAGCTAGAGAAAAAGACAAGGGAGAAAAATGTTGTTTAGACCAGATTTATATCTCTCCTCTTTGATGATCATCTTGGTGATGACTCTTCTAAAATCCATGGAGATAAATTGGTTTTTCGACCCTTTGATCTTATACGCTGGAATATTCCAGTCAGCACCATTGATCCTCTTCTTAAACAGCCCATGCTGGATATCTACTCAATAGATGATCCAGTAGTGTACAAAGCTCCACAAGACACTTCTCCAACTAGAGAAGGGGATTTGAAGGGCAAAAATCCTGGAGCTTCTTCTGGATAACGTCAGAAGCAAACGTCTATTAACACTGAGAAGGTTAGACGTGAGTCTAGAAAGAGGAGAGCCGTCACATAATCTTCATCGAAGAAGGTTGCTGATGATACCAAAGGCCAAGCTTTGAAGAAACACAAGTCCTCGGCCAAGTACAAGAACCCAAGCCAGTCGTCACCTTTAGTCTCTGCTGGAGGTGACATGCATAAAGAGGTCTACAAGGCAACCCTTATCTCAACTTATTTAGGAGATAAAATTGAAGATGGAGCGCACCCCTCAGCTCAGTAGTTTTGAGTCAGCATTGGTAAGTAATTTAAATTTGAATACATTTACAATTTCAATACCAATCTCTATCATTTGTTACTCTAAGTCAGCATCAGAGCGTGAGGCGTTAAAAAATACAACAACTGTCGCTGACCCTAGAATATCTGTTTCTAATTATGTAGCACCCCCACAACAAGGTCCTACTGAAGGAACCAAAAACACATTCATTAATCTTAACTCATCGAGGACTTTTTCTCAAGATTCATCAGGTAAAACCAACCCTGGTGGTGAAGTAGTAGAAATTGACCTTTACACTGGAGGTGATGCTGAAAAGACCAACAAGGAAGTGCCTCGCACCTTTGGCGCCAAGGTGGGACACTTGCCTACCTATATGTTTAGTATGTCTTCAGATGACATGGAAAAAGAGCTTGGGTTCAATGAAAGAGTTCTAGTCGATCTTGATATATTTCTATATATATATATATATATATATATATATATATATATATATATATATATATATATATATATATAATATATATATATATATATATATATATATATATATATATATATATATATATATATATATATATATATATATATATATATAT